>JAHDVE020006548.1:0-13323 GCA_022606495.2 Halesus radiatus
GATTTCAAAAAAAATTCAGAAAAATTATTTCTCATCGCAAGACAAAAGTTTCCTCAGGAAACTTCTTTGCAAGGGTCGGAACATAACAAACAGTTTTCTTTGGCAACAACTGACCGATTGGAGTTGTATTCCAATTTTGCATAACTCTTATTGGTCTCGACCAGATTTCAAAAAAAATCAGAAAAATTATTTGTCTTTGCAAAACAAAAGCTTCGTCAGGAAACTTCTTTGCAAGGGTCGGAACATAACAAACAGTTTTCTTTGGCAACAACTGACCGATTGGAGTTATATTCCAATTTTCTATAACTCTTGTTGGTCTCGACCATATTTAAAAAAAAAATCTGAAAAATTATTTCTCTTTGCAAAACAAAAGTTTCATCAGGAAACTTCTTTGCAAAGGTCGGAACATGGCAAAGTGTTTTCTTTGGCAATATCTGACCGATTGGAGTTGTATTCCAATTTTGTATAACTCCTGTTGCTCTCGACCATATTTCAAAAAAAAAATCTGAAAAATTATTTCTCTTTGCAAAACAAAAGTTTATTCTGGAAACATCTTTGCAAGGGTCGGAACATAACAAACAGTTTTCTTTGGCAACAACTCACCGATTGGAGTTGTATTTCAAATTTGTATTACTCCCAACGGTCTCGACAAGATTTCATAAAAAAAAAACAGAAAAATTAATTGTCCTTGCAAAACAAAAGTTTCTGCTGTGAACTTCTTTGCAAGGCTCGAAAAGTGACAGCCATTTTCTGGGGTAACATATGGCCGATGGAAATTGAATTTTGAATTTGGATAGCTCTTATTTGTCGCGACCAGATTTCAAAAAAAATTCAGAAAAATTATTTCTCATCGCAAGACAAAAGTTTCCTCAGGAAACTTCTTTGCAAGGGTCGGAACATAACAAACAGTTTTCTTTGGCAACAACTGACCGATTGGAGTTGTATTCCAATTTTGTATAACTCTTGTTGGTCTCGACCAGATTTCAAAAAAAATCAGAAAAATTATTTGTCTTTGCAAAACAAATGTTTCGTCAGGAAACTTCTTTGCAAAGGTCGGAATATAACAAACAGCTTTCTTTGGCAACAACTGACCGATTGGAGTTATATTCCAATTTTCTATAACTATTGTTGGTCTCGACCATATTTCAAAAAAAAAATCTGAAAAATTATTTCTCTTTGCAAAACAAAAGTTTCATCAGGAAACTTCTTTGCAAAGGTCGGAACATGGCAAAGTGTTTTCTTTGGCAATATCTGACCGATTGGAGTTGTATTCCAATTTTGTATAACTCTTGTTGGTCTCGACCATATTTCAAAAAAAAAATCTGAAAATTTATTTCTCTTTGCAAAACAAAAGTTTCATCAGGAAACTTCTTTGCAAAGGTCGGAACATAGCAAACAGTTTTCTTTGGCAACATCTGACCGATTGGAGTTGTATTCCAAATTTGTATTACTCCTAACGGTGTCGACAAGATTTCATACAAAAAAAACAGAAAAAATAATTGTCCTTGCAAAACAAAAGTTTCTGCAGTGAACTTCTTTGCAAGGCTCGAAAAGTGACAGCCATTTTCTGGGGTAACATATGGCCGATGGAATTTGTATTTTGAATTTGTATAGCTCTTATTTGTCGCGACCAGATTTCAAAAAAAATTCAGAAAAATTATTTCTCATCGCAAAACAAAAGTTTCCTCAGGAAACTTCTTTGCAAGGGTCGGAACATAACAAACAGTTTTCTTTGGCAACAACTGACCGATTTGAGTTATATTCCAATTTTGTATAACTCTTGTTGGTCTCGACCAGATTTCAAAAAAATCAGAAAAATTATTTGTCTTTGCAAAACAAAAGTTTCGTCAGGAAACTTCTTTGCAAAGGTCGGAACATAACAAACAGCTTTCTTTGGCAACAACTGACCGATTGGAGTTATATTAGAATTTTCTATAACTCTTGTTGGTCTCGACCATATTTCAAAAAAAAAATCTGAAAAATTATTTCTCTTTGCAAAACAAAAGTTTCATCAGGAAACTTCTTTGCAAAGGTCGGAACATGGCAAAGTGTTTTCTTTGGCAATATCTGAACGATTGGAGTTGTATTCCAATTTTGTATAACTCCTGTTGCTCTCGACCATATTTCAAAAAAAAAATCTGAAAAATTATTTCTCTTTGCAAAACAAAAGTTTCATCAGGAAACTTCTTTGCAAAGGTCGGAACATAGCAAACAGTTTTCTTTGGCAACATCTGACCGATTGGAGTTGTATTCCAAATTTGTATTACTCCTAACGGTGTCGACAAGATTTCATACAAAAAAAACAGAAAAAATAATTGTCCTTGCAAAACAAAAGTTTCTGCTGTGAACTTCTTTGCTAGGGTCGAAAAGTGATAGCCGTTTTCTGGGGTAACATCTGGCCGATGGAAGTTGTATTTTAAATTTGTATAGCTCTTATTCGTCGCCTCCAGATTTCAAAAAAAATTCAGAAAAATTATTTCTCTTCGCAAAACAAAAGTTTCCTCAGGAAACTTCTTTGCAAGGGTTGGAACATAACAAACAGTTTTCTTTGGCAACAACTGACCGATTGGAGTTGTATTCCGATTTTGTATGACTCTTGTTGGTCTCGACCATATTTCAAAAAAAAAATCTGAAAAATTATTTCTCTTCGCAAAACAAAAGTTTCCTCAGGAAACTTCTTTGCAAGGATTGGAACATAACAAACAGTTTTCTTTGGCAACAACTGACCGATTGGAGTTGTATTCCAATTTTGTATAACTCTTGTTGGTCTCGACCATATTTCAAAAAAAAAATCTGAAAAATTATTTCTATTCGCAAAACAAAAGTTTCCTCAGGAAACTTCTTTGCAAGGGTTGGAACATAACAAACAGTTTTCTTTGGCAACAACTGACCGATTGGAGTTGTATTTCAAATTTGTATTACTCCTAACGGTCTCGACAAGATTTCATAAAAAAAAAACAGAAAAATTAATCGTCCTTGCAAAACAAAAGTTTCTGCTGTGAACTTCTTTGCAAGGATCGAAAAGTGATAGCTGTTTTCTGGGGTAACATCTGGCCGATGGAAGTTGTATTTTAAATTTGTATAACTCTTATTGGTCTCGACCAGATTTCAAAAAAAATCAGAAAAATTATTTGTCTTTGCAAAACAAAAGTTTCGTGAGGAAACTTCTTTGCAAGGGTCGGAACTTAACAAACAGTTTTCTTTGGCAACAACTGACCGATTGGAGTTGTATTCCAATTTTGTATAACTCTTGTTGGTCTCGACCATATTTCAACAAAAAATCTAAAAAATTATTTCTCTTTGCAAAACAAAAGTTTATTCTGGAAACATCTTTGCAAGGGTCGAAACATTACAAACAGTTTTCTGGGGCAACATCTGACCGATTGGAGTTGTGTTCCAAATTTGTATTACTCCTAACGGTCTCGACAAGATTTCATAAAAAAAAAACAGAAAAATTATTTGTCCTTGCAAAAACAAAAGTTTCTGCTGTGAACTTCTTTGCAAGGGTTGAAAAGTGATAGCCGTTTTCTGGGGTAACATCTGGCCGATGGAAGTTGTATTTTAAATTTGTATAGCTCTTATTCGTCGCCACCAGATTTTTAAAAAAAAATTCAGAAAAATTATTTCTCTTCGCAAAACAAAAGTTTCCTCAGGAAACTTCTTTGCAAGGGTTGGAACATAACACACAGTTTTCTTTGGCAACAACTGACCGATTGGAGTTGTATTCCAATTTTGTATAACTCTTGTTGGTCTCGACCATATTTCAAAAAAAAATCTGAAAAATCTTTCTCTTCGCAAAACAAAAGTTTCCTCAGGAAACTTCTTTGCAAGGATTTGAACATAACAAACAGTTTTCTTTGGCAACAACTGACCGATTGGAGTTGTATTCCAATTTTGTATAACTCTTGTTGATCTCAAAAAAAAAACAAAAGTTTCATCAGGAAACTTCTTTGCAAAGGTCGGAACATAGCAAACAGTTTTCTTTGGCAACATCTGACCGATTGGAGTTGTATTCCAAATTTGTATTACTCCTAACGGTGTCGACAAGATTTCATAAAAAAAACAGAAAAAAATAAATTGTCCTTGCAAAACAAAAGTTTCTGCTGTGAACTTCTTTGCAAGGGTCGAAAAGTGATAGCCGTTTCTGGGGCTTATCTGGCCGATGGAAGTTGTATTTTTAAATTTGTATAACTCTTATTGGTCTCGACCAGATTTCAAAAAAAATCAGAAAAATTATTTGTCTTTACCAAAACAAAAGAAGTTTCGTCAAGGAAACTTCTTTGCAAGAGGTTGGAACATAACACACAGTTTTCTTTGGCAACAACTGACCGATTGGGTTGTATTCAATTTTGTATAACTCTTGGTCTCGACATATTTCAAAAAAATCTGAAAAATCTTTCTCTTCGCAAAACAAAAGTTTCCTCAAGAAACTTCTTTGCAAGGTCGGAACATAACAAACAGTTTTCTTTGGCAACAACTGACCGATTGGAGTTGTATTCCAATTTTGTATAACACTTGTTGGTCTCGACCATATTTCAAAAAATAAATCTGAAAAATTATTTCTCTTTGCAAAAAAAAAGTTTCATCAGGAAACTTCTTTGCAAAGGTCGGAACATAGCAAACAGTTTTCTTTGGCAACATCTGACCGATTGGAGGTGTATTAGAAATTTGTATTACTCCTAACGGTCTTGACAAGATTTCATAAAAAAAAACAGAAAAATTAATTGTCCTTGCAAAACAAAAGTTTCTGCTGTGAACTTCTTTGCAAGGCTCGAAAAGTGACAGCCATTTTCTGGGGTAACATATGGCCGATGGAAATTGAATTTTGAATTTGGATAGCTCTTATTTGTCGCGACCAGATTTCAAAAAAAATTCAGAAAAATTATTTCTCATCGCAAGACAAACGTTTCCTCAGGAAACTTCTTTGCAAGGGTCGGAACATAACAAACAGTTTTCTTTGTCAACAACTGACCGATTGGAGTTGTATTCCAATTTTGTATAACTCTTATTGGTCTCGACCAGATTTCAAAAAAAATCAGAAAAATTATTTGTCTTTGCAAAACAAAAGTTTCGTCAGGAAACTTCTTTGCAAAGGTCGGAACATAACAAACAGCTTTCTTTGGCAACAACTGACCGATTGGAGTTATATTCCAATTTTCTATAACTATTGTTGGTCTCGACCATATTTCAAAAAAAAAATCTGAAAAATTATTTCTCTTTGCAAAACAAAAGTTTCATCAGGAAACTTCTTTGCAAAGGTCGGAACATGGCAAAGTGTTTTCTTTGGCAATATCTGACCGATTGGAGTTGTATTCCAATTTTGTATAACTCCTGTTGCTCTCGACCATATTTCAAAAAAAAAATCTGAAAATTTATTTCTCTTTGCAAAACAAAAGTTTCATCAGGAAACTTCTTTGCAAAGGTCGGAACATAGCAAACAGTTTTCTTTGGCAACATCTGACCGATTGGAGTTGTATTCCAAATTTGTATTACTCCTAACGGTGTCGACAAGATTTCATAAAAAAAAAACAGAAAAAATAATTGTCCTTGCAAAACAAAAGTTTCTGCTGTTAACTTCTTTGCAAGGGTCAAAAAGTGATAGCCGTTTTCTGGGGTAACATCTGGCCGATGTAAGTTGTATTTTAAATTTGTATAGCTCTTATTCGTCGCCACCAGATTTCAAAAAAAATTCAGAAAAATTTATTCTCTTCGCAACACAAAAGTTTCCTCAGGAAACTTCTTTGCAAGGGTTGGAACATAACAAACAGATTTCTTTGGCAACAACTGACCGATTGGAGTTGTATTCCAATTTTGTATAACTCTTGTTGGTCTCGACCACATTTCAAAAAAAAAATCTGAAAAATTATTTCTCTTTGCAAAAAAAAATTTATTCTGGAAACATCTTTGCAATCGTCGGAACATAACAAACAGTTTTCTTTGGCAGCAACTGACCGATTGGAGTTGTATTCCAATTTTGTATAACTCTTGTTGGTCTCGACCATATTTCAAAAAAAAAATCTGAAAAATTATTTCTCTTCGCAAAACAAAAGTTTCCTCAGGAAACTTCTTTGCAAGGATTGGAACATAACAAACAGTTTTCTTTGGCAACAACTGTCCGATTGGAGTTGTATTCCAATTTTGTATAACTCTTGTTGTTCTCAAAAAAAAAACAAAAGTTTCATCAGGAAACTTCTTTGCAAAGGTCGGAACATAGCAAACAGTTTTCTTTGGCAACATCTGACCGATTGGAGTTGTATTCCAAATTTGTATTACTCCTAACGATGTCGACAAGATTTCATAAAAAAAAAACCAAAAAAATAATTGTCCTTGCAAAACGAAAGTTTCTGCTGTGAACTTCTTTGCAAGGGTCTAAATGATAGCTGCTTGGGGTAACATCTATTTACGGAAGTTGTATTTTAAATTTGTATAGCTCTTATTCGTCGCCACCAGATTTCAAAAAAAAATCAGAAAAATTATTTCTCTTTGCAAAACAAAAGTTTCGCCAGGAAACTTCTTTGCGAGGGTCGGAACATAACAAACAGTTTTCTTTGGCAACAACTGACCGATTGGAGTTGTATTCGAATTTTGTATAACTCTTGTTGGTCTCGACCATATTTCAAAAAAAAAATCTGAAAAATTATTTCTCTTCGCAAAACAAAAGTTTCCTCAGGAAACTTCTTTGCAAGGGTTGGAACATAACAAACAGTTTCTTTGGCAACAACTGACCGATTGGAGTTGTATTTCAAATTTGTATTACTCCTAACGGTCTCGACAAGATTTCATAAAAAAAAAAAAAAATTAGTTGTCCTTGCAAAACAAAAGTTTCTGCTGTGAACTTCTTTGCAAAGAGGTCGAAAAGTAACCAGCCATTTCTGGGAGGCTGACTTATATGGCCGATGGAAGTTGTATTTTAATTTGTAGCAGCTCTTATTTGTCAGGCCAGATTTCAAAAAAAATCAGAAAAATTATTTGTCTTTGCAAAACAAAAGTTTCGTCAGGAAACTTCTTTGCAAAGGTCGGAACATAACAAACAGCTTTCTTTGGCAACAACTGACCGATTGGAGTTATATTCAATTTTCTATATAACTCTTGTTGGTCTCGACCATATTTCAAAAAAAAAATCTGAAAAATTATTTCTCTTTGCAAAACAAAAGTTTCATCAGGAAACTTCTTTGCAAAGGTCGGAACATAGCAAACAGTTTTCTTTGGCAACATCTAACCGATTGGAGTTGTATTCCAATTTTGTTTAACTCTTGTTGGTCTCGACCATATTTCAAAAAAAAAATCTGAAAAATTATTTCTCTTTGCAAAACAAAAGTTTCAACAGGAAACTTCTTTGCAAAGGTCGGAACATAGCAAACAGTTTTCTTTGGCAACATCTGACCGATTGGAGTTGTATTCCAAATTTGTATTACTCCTAACGGTGTCGACAAGATTTCATAAAAAAAAAACAGGAAAAATAATTGTCCTTGCAAAACAAAAGTTTCTGCTGTGAACTTCTTTGCAAGGGTCGAAAAGTGACAGCCATTTTCTGGGGTAACATATGGCCGATGGAAGTTGTATTTTGAATTTGTATAGCTCTTATTTGTCGCGACCAGATTTAAAAAAAAATCAGAAAAATTATTTGTCCTTGCAAAACAAAAGTTTCGTCAGGAAACTTCTTTGCAAGGGTCGGAACATAACAAACAGTTTTTCTTTGGCAACAACTGACCGATTGGAGTTGTATTCCAATTTTGTATAACTCTTGTTGGTCTCGACCATATTTCATAAAAAAAATCAGAAAAATTATTTCTCTTTGCAAAACAAAAGTTTATTCTGGAAACATCTTTGCAAGGGTCGGAACATAACAAACTGTTTTCTGGGGCAACATCTGACCGATTGGAGTTGTATTCCAAATTTGTATTACTCCTAACGGTCTCGACAAGATTTCATAAAAAAAAAACAGAAAAATTAATTGTCCTTGCAAAACAAAGTTTCTGCTGTGAACTTCTTTGCAAGGTCAGGTTATAACAAACAGTTTTCTGGGGCAACATCTGACCGATTGGAGTTGTATTCCAAATTTGTATTACTTCTAACGGTCTCGACAAGATTTCATAAAAAAAAAACAGAAAAATTAATTGTCCTTGCAAAACAAAAGTTTCTGCTGTGAACTTCTTTGCATGGGTCGAAAAGTGACAGCCATTTTCTGGGGTAACATATGGCCGATGGAAGTTGTATTTTGAATTTGTAGAGCTCTTATTTGTCGCGACCAGATTTCAAAAAAAATCAGAAAAATTATTTGTCTTTGCAAAACTAAAGTTTCGTCAGGAAACTTCTTTGCAAGGGTCGGAACATAACAAACAGTTTTCTTTGGCAACAACTGACCGATTGGAGTTATATTCAAATTTTCTATAACTCTTGTTGGTCTCGACCATATTTCAAAAAAAAAATCTGAAAAATTATTTCTCTTTGCAAAACAAAAGTTTCATCAGGAAACTTCTTTGCAAAGGTCGGAACATAGCAAACAGTTTTTTTTGGCAACATCTGACCGATTGGAGTTGTATCCCAAATTTGTATTATTCCTAACGGTCTCGACAAGATTTCATAAAAAAAAAACAGAAAAATTAATTGTCCTTGCAAAACAAAAGTTTCTGCTACGAACTTCTTTGCATGGGTCGAAAATTGATAGCCGTTTTCTGGGGTAACATCTGGCCGATGGAAGTTGTATTTTGAATTTGTGTAACTCTTATTGGTCTGGAGCAGATTTCAAAAAAAAATCAGAAAAATTATTTCTCTTTGCAAAACAAAAGTTTCGTCAGGAAACTTCTTTGCAAGGGTCGGAACATAACAAACAGTTTTCTTTGGCAACAACTGACCGATTGGAGTTGTATTCCAATTTTGTATAACTCTTGTTGGTCTCGACCATATTTCAAAAAAAAAATCTGAAAAATTATTTCTCTTTGCAAAACAAAAGTTTCATCAGAAAACTTCTTTGCAAAGGTCGGAACATAGCAAACAGTTTTCTTTGGCAACATCTAACCGATTGGAGTTGTATTCCAATTTTGTTTAACTCTTGTTGGTCTCGACCATATTTCAAAAAAAAAATCTGAAAAATTATTTCTCTTTGCAAAACAAAAGTTTCATCAGGAAACTTCTTTGCAAAGGTCGGAACATAGCAAACAGTTTTCTTTGGCAACATCTGACCGATTGGAGTTGTATTCCAAATTTGTATTACTTCTAACGGTGTCGACCAGATTTCATAAAAAAAAAACAGGAAAAATAATTGTCCTTGCAAAACAAAAGTTTCTGCTGTGAACTTCTTTGCAAGGCTCGAAAAGTGACAGCCATTTTCTGAGGTAACATATGGCCGATGGAAGTTGTATTTTGAATTTGTATAGCTCTTATTTGTCGCGACCAGATTTCAAAAAAAATCAGAAAAATTATTTGTCTTTGCAAAACAAAAGCTTCGTCAGGAAACTTCTTTGCAAGGGTCGGAACATAACAAACAGTTTTCTCTGGCAACAACTGACCGATTGGAGTTGTATTCCAATTTTGTATAACTCTTGTTGGTCTCGACCATATTTTCAAAAAAAAATCTGAAAAATTATTTCTCTTCGCAAAACAAAAGTTTCATCAGGAAACTTCTTTGCAAGGGTTGGAACATAACAGACAGTTTTCTTTGGAAACATCTGACCGATTGGAGTTGTATTCCAAATTTGTATTACTCTAACGGTGTCGACAAGATTTCATAAAAAAAAGTAGGAAAAATAATTGTCCTTACCAAAACAAAAGTTTCTGCTGTGAACTTCTTTGCAAGGGTCGGAACAGAACAAACAGTTTTCTTTGGCAACAACTGACCGATTTGAGTTGTATTCCAAATTTGTATAACTCTTGTTGGTCTCGACCAGATTTCAAAAAAAAATCAGAAAATTTTTTCTCTTTGCAAAACAAAAGTTTCCTCAGGAAACTTCTTTGGAAGGGTCGGAACATAACAAACAGTTTCTTTGGCAACAACTGACCGATTGGAGTTGTATTCCAATTTTGTATAACTCTTGTTGGTCTCGACCATATTTCAAAAAAAAAATCTGAAAAATTATTTCTCTTTGCAAAACAAAAGTTTCATCAGAAAACTTCTTTGCAAAGGTGGGAACATACCAAACAGTTTTCTGGGGTAACATATGGCTGATGGAAGTTGTATTCCAATTTTGTATAACTCTTGTTGGTCTCGACCATATTTCAAAAAAAAAATCTGAAAAATTATTTCTCTTTGCAAAACAAAAGTTTCATCAGGAAACTTCTTTGCACAGGTCGGAACATAGCAAACAGTTTTCTTTGGCGACATCTGACCGATTGGAGTTGTATTCCAAATTTGTATTACTTCTAACGGTGTCGACAAGATTTCATAAAAAAAAAACAGGATAAATAATTGTCCTTGCAAAACAAAAGTTTCTGCTGTGAACTTCTTTGCAAGGGTCGAAAAGTGACAGCCATTTTCTGGGGTAACATATGGCCGATGGAAGTTGTATTTTGAATTTGTATAGCTCTTATTTGTCGCGACCAGATTTCAAAAAAAATCAGAAAAATTATTTATCTTTGCAAAACAAAAGTTTCATCAGGAAACTTCTTTGCAAAGGTCGGAACATAGCAAACAGTTTTCTTTGGCAACATCTGACCGATTGGAGTTGTATTCAAAATTTGTATTACTCCTAACGGTCTTGACAAGATTTCATAAAAAAAAACAGAAAAATTAATTGTCCTTGCAAAACAAAAGTTTCTGCTGTGAACTTCTTTGCAAGGCTCGAAAAGTGACAGCCATTTTCTGGGGTAACATATGGCCGATGGAAATTGTATTTTGAATTTGGATAGCTCTTACTTGTCGCGACCAGATTTCAAAAAAAATTCAGAAAAATTATTTCTCATCGCAAGACAAAAGTTTCCTCAGGAAACTTCTTTGCAAGGGTCGGAACATAACAAACAGTTTTCTTTGGCAACAACTGACCGATTGGAGTTATATTCCAATTTTCTATAACTCTTGTTGGTCTCGACCATATTTCAAAAAAAAAATCTGAAAAATTATTTCTCTTTGCAAAACAAAAGTTTCATCAAGAAACTTCTTTGCAAAGGTCGGAACATAGCAAACAGTTTTCTTTGGCAACATCTACCCGATTGGAGTTGTATTCCAATTTTGTTGAACTCTTGTTGGTCTCGACCATATTTCAAAAAAAAAATCTGAAAAATTATTTCTCTTTGCAAAACAAAAGTTTCATCAGGAAACTTCTTTGCAAAGGTCGGAACATAGCAAACAGTTTTCTTTGGCAACATCTGACCGATTGGAGTTGTATTCAAAATTTGTATTACTCCTAACGGTGTCGACAAGATTTCATAAAAAAAAAACAGGACAAATAATTGTCCTTGCAAAACAAAAGTTTCTGCTGTGAACTTCTTTGCTAGGGTCGAAAAGTGACAGCCATTTTTTGGGGTAACATATGGCCGATGGAAGTTGTATTTTGAATTTGTATAGCTCTTATTTGTCGGGACCAGATTTCAAAAAACATCAGAAAAATTATTTGTCTTTGCAAAACAAAAGTTTATTCTGGAAACATCTTTGCAAGGGTCGAAACATGACAAACTGTTTTCTGGGGCAACCTCTGACCGATTGGAGTTGTATTTCAAATTTGTATTACTCCTAACGGTCTCGACAAGATTTCATAAAAAAAAAACAGAAAAATTAATTGTCCTTGCAAAAAAAAAGTTTCTGCTGTGAACTTCTTTGCAAGGCTCGAAAAGTGACAGCCATTTTCTGGGGTAACATATGGCCGATGGAAGTTGTATTTTGAATTTGTATAGCTCTTATTTGTCGCGACCAGATTTCAAAAAAAATCAGAAAAATTATTTGTCTTTGCAAAACAAAAGTTTCGTCAGGAAACTTCTTTGCAAGGGTCGGAACATAACAAACAGTTTTCTTTGGCAACAACTGACCGATTGGAGTTATATTCCAAATTTCTATAACTCTTGTTGGTCTCGACCATATTTCAAAAAAAAAATCTGAAAAATTATTTCTCTTCGCAAAACAAAAGTTTTCTCAGGAAACTTCTTTGCAAGGGTTGGAACATAACAAACAGTTTTCTTTGGCAACATCTGACCGATTGGGTTGTATTCCAAATTTGTATTACTCCTATTAACGGTGTCGACAAAGACTTTCATAAAAAAAACAGGAAAATAATTGTCCTTGCAAAACAAAAGTTTGCTGTGAACTTCTTTACGCAAGGGTCGAAAAATGACAGCATTTTGCAGGGTAACATATGGCCGATGGAAGTTGTATTTTGAATTTGTATAGCTCTTATTTGTCGCGACCAGATTTCAAAAAATCAGAAAAAGAGTATTTGTCTTTGCAAAACAAAAGTTTCGTCAGGAAACTTCTTTGCAAGGAGTCGGAACATAACAAACAGTTTTTCTTTGGCAACAACTGACCGATTGGGTTATTCAATTTTCTATAACTCTTGTTGGTCTCGACCATATTTCAAAAAAAAAATCTGAAAAATTATTTCTCTTTGCAAAACAAATGTTTCATCAGGAAACTTCTTTGCAAAGGTCGGAACATAGCAAACAGTTTTCTTTGGCAACATCTAACCGATTGGAGTTGTATTCCAATTTGGTTTAACTCTTGTTGGTCTCGACCATATTTCAAAAAAAAAATCTGAAAAATTATTTCTCTTTGCAAAACAAAAGTTTCAACAGGAAACTTCTTTGCAAAGGTCGGAACATAGCAAACAGTTTTCTTTGGCAACATCTGACCGATTGGAGTTGTATTCCAAATTTGTATTACTTCTAACGGTGTCGACCAGATTTCATAAAAAAAAAACAGGAAAAATAATTGTCCTTGCAAAACAAAAGTTTCTGCTGTGAACTTCTTTGCATGGGTCGAAAAGTGACAGCCATTTTCTGGGGTAACATATGGCCGATGGAAGTTGTATTTTGAATTTGTAGAGCTCTTATTTGTCGCGACCAGATTTCAAAAAAAATCAGAAAAATTATTTGTCTTTGCAAAACTAAAGTTTCGTCAGGAAACTTCTTTGCAAGGGTCGGAACATAACAAACAGTTTTCTTTGGCAACAACTGACCGATTGGAGTTATATTCAAATTTTCTATAACTCTTGTTGGTCTCGACCATATTTCAAAAAAAAAATCTGAAAAATTATTTCTCTTTGCAAAACAAAAGTTTCATCAGGAAACTTCTTTGCAAAGGTCGAAACATAGCAAACAGTTTTCTTTGGCAACATCTGACCGATTGGAGTTGTATTCCAAATTTGTATTAATCCTAACGGTGTCGACAAGATTTCATAA
>JAHDVE020006549.1:0-139845 GCA_022606495.2 Halesus radiatus
CCATAGAATTAAGTCCAAGTGAATTAAGTGACATAGACACTCTTTAATATTAAGACTTAGTACCTAGTGGACGTTATATGATTATTATAAAATAAACAAAGATTATACTACCACGAATTGTTTCTCTGAGCCCTATTGATACTCTCCACCTATCAATTGGCGCCCAGCGTGTTTGTCAAGTCAGTGAACAATGTTTTAAAAAAAAAAAAAAAAAATTAAATACATAAATTCAGTGACTACCCTATGGGAAAGACAAGAGTGGCAATACACCGAACAAAAGTGGGCTCAGGAAACCAACAAGTGGTATGAATTTTTTATTGAAAAAAATAAATAAATGAAAATGCCACAAACACGTAGCACGGCAGCAGAAAGCGCCACCATGTCCAACGATAAACTAAACGACCTCCCGGCTTCAACCTCGACTTCAGCTGACACAGCGAATGTTCCCCTACAGACAACAGGGAGGACAGACACCCCGACGATACAAATAACGGCAAGTCAAATAACGGAAATAGGGACAGTGATAGCAAGCCAATTTGCAAACATGTACGTTTGTCAAAGGGAACCTCGCCTGGAGGCAATATTTTCCGGGAGATTGGAAGAATTCCCACGACTCTTCCTGGAGCGGTGCGAGGAGTACTTTAAAGCGGCAAAAACATACGAAGAAAACAAAGCAAGGGTAGCAACAACCCAGCTCCGAGATAAGGCCAAGGACTGGGCTAACACATACAAGCACCCAGAATGGGAGAACTTTAAAAGATTTTTCCTTCGGGAGTACGAGGGACCAGAAGTGGAACTCCGGCTTCAAAACCAAATATTCCACAAAATTCAAGAAAACACAGAATCTTTGGCTGAATTCATAATAAACAAACAAAGGATGTTCGCACGGCTTCACCCAAAGAAAGACCTCTCAGAGTTAGATGTTTTCGTACCGGCGTTCTGTAATAGTCAGATGTTACCACAGTACGCCCACGTATACGCCACCACCATGGAGGAGTGGATGAACCAGGCGATGAGGTATGAGAACTCCAAAGGAAGGTTTAAGATTCTGGGCCAACGCCAAACCAGACACGACTCTCCGCCTCACCGGTCACCTCAGCGGAGTTCATCTCAGCACCGTTCACCGCCTCGCCGTTCTCCACCTCGACGGTCACCGTACCGCCAACCACCGGCCCAAAGATCCACAGTAAACCGAAACAGGAGAGACCGGAACCCGGAAAACCGGTACCGCCCGGGAGCTCAGTACTAACACAGCGACCCGGGCGAAGAAGGAAGAAACCGAGACAACTAGCAGAGTGCCACACGGCAACATCGGGTTCCTTCCTACCGAGAATAAGAGTGAACATAGAGGGGCAAACCTATCACGCGCTCATAGACTCAGCAGCCTCACACTCTCTAATAAAAACGGCCATAGCACAAAATGCCAAACTAGAGCAATCTTCCATCAAATGCCTTAAACTGGCGAATACAAGAGACGTAATGCGAATAAAGGGCATCGTTTCGTTGAAATTTGACATCCAGAATACAACACAGGAATGGAAATTTCTCGTGGGAGAAAACCTAAGAGAAAACATTATCTTAGGACGCGATTGGCTCTCCCGAGAAGAGGCATCAATAGACTTCATGCGAAACTGTTTAAATTTCGGAAGATCAATCAGAACAACCACCCACTTCATACCCATTCGCTAGGAACAAAAGAAGGACGAAATCCACTGGCCACTATTAGATAAAATTCCAGACCAGGAGAAGGAAGGATACGCGGACCTAATACGCGAATATAGCGAAGTATTTTCCCCCGTGACAGGAACAGCGAAAGTACCACCACACAAAATCCACCTGATTAATAAGAGACCCATCTGCGTCCCACCACACCGCCTTTCGGATGAGAAGAAAAGGGAATTATATAAACAACTTGAAGGAATGTTAGCGGAAGGAGTAGTAGAAACCAGCAGATCCCCATTTAGCTTCCCAGTAGTGATGGTGGCCAAAAAGGGAAAGGAAGGAAGACGGTTCTGCATAGACTACCGAAAATTGAATCAAGCCACACTAGCCGAACCCTCACCTCTGCCAATCATACACGAAACACTTAAAGACCTGAGCACAGCCAAGGTATTCACTGTACTGGATCTAAAAAGTGGATACTGGCAAGTACCGATGGCCCCAGAAGACAGAGAGAAAACGGCATTCACCACACCAGATGGAGGTAGTTTTCAGTTCAGAGTAATGCCATTTGGGTTAAAGGGAGCACCCAGAACGTTTCAAAGAATCATGAGTCAGCAAGTATTAGCCGGATACCTGAGGAAATTCGCCATGGCTTACCTAGATGACATCGTCATATATTCCGAAAACTTGAGGGAACACTTACGCCACCTCCGCCTCATCTTAGAACGCTTAGCAGAATTCGGACTAAAATGCTCTCCAGAAAAATGCAACATCGCCACAGACAAAATTACCTATTTGGGACACACAGTCAGTGCCTCAGGCAACACCCCCCAGAGCCCACACGAAGATGCCATAAAAAAAACACCATCCCCGCAAACAAGGAAAGAGCTTCGCAGTTTTCTAGGAGTATGCAACTGGCTTAGGGAATACATACCAAACTTTGCCGAGATGTCGGCGCCCTTAACAAATCTTACAAGGAATAAGATAAAATTCCAATGGACTACAGAAGCTGAAGAAGCTATGCAACAAATAAAAAACGCAACGGTTGGACCACTGGAACTCAAGAGACCCGATTTTAGTAGAGAATTCATATTGCAGACAGACGCAAGTAAAGTGGGAGCCGCGGCAGTACTCTTCCATAAAAACGAAGATGGGTCACGGGACGTGATCTCATATTCAAGTATCCGGTTCTCACCAGCCGAAGAGAGGTACCATAGCAACGAACAGGAAGCACTGGCAGCAATATGGGCTATTAAAAAGTACCGACCTTACCTAGAAGGGAGGCATTTTAAACTCATAACGGACAACCGAGCTCTAACATGGCTAAATGAAGCGAAGAACGAAAGAGCCAAGCTCACAAGATGGGCTCTACTGTTGCAAGACTACGACTTTACTTTACCGTAGAACACTGTCCGGGAAAAGCCAACGAGCTCGCCGACGCGTTGTCCAGAAACCCAGGGCCAACGCAGATGGTACTCGAAATGGTAACAGGGAACACTCGAGAGAGCTATCCGGAAGTTGGAATATATGACGGCATAAACCAAATAGACTCGGAGGAGGAAGAAGAACAACAAACCCTAGCAAGTGCGGTAAAATTAGGACAACCAACAGATCGAGAAATACGGAAAAGGATAGGTCGTTGGAACACCCTAAACGATAGAGAGATTCTGAGCAATGCCATTGACATCAAGCACTACACAAGGTACAACGTTCACCGAGGAGTACTCTGGAAAAGAGACGAAGGAAAGATGGATAGACTGGTTGTCCCTAGAAACACAATTCCAAAAGTTTTGGAAGAATATCATAACTCGGACACGGCAAACCACCCGGGAGCAGCAGAGACAACGAGAGCAATAGCAGCGCACTACTTCTGGCCGGGAATGAACGAAGAGATCCGCAGACTAGTACGTCAGTGCATGACGTGTGCAACATCAAAACGCGGCCCAAATAGACCCGCCGCTCCTCAAGGAGGCACAAAACCAAACAAACCATTTGAAGTGGTCGCTGCCGACATCATGGGACCATACCCAAGAACCTTACATGGAAATAGATTCATACTCGTGGTAACAGACTTATTCACAAGATGGGTAGAAGCATTTCCGATAAAATCGAGCAAAGCAAAGATCATAATCCGCCATTTAGAAACAGAAGTGTTCCCAAGGTATGGCTACCCGAGACGCATACTCACAGATAACGGACGACAGTTCATCCACCGCCAATGGCTGGCCGCAGTAGAAAAATGGCAATGTAATCATTGGACAACAGCCATCTACCACCCACGCTCAAACCCTACAGAAAGGAGAAACCAGGAGATCAAAAAAGGACTGAGAATTCTCCTCAGAGACTCACCTCACAACGAATGGGATGACAAACTGTCGGGAGTAATAATGACGACCCGAAACAGGCGGAACGAAGCAACAGGCGTATCACCCAGTAAAGCACTACTGGGATACGATATACCGAGACCAGGAGAGTGGCAGGCTTACCCAGACAACGCAGAAGGGGAAATCGTCTTACCCCACCAGCGAGAAATAACAGATGAGAACATTAGAGTAAACCAAGCAGCGTACCAAGAGAGGTACGCCCCAGTGGCGCAAGCCTTGCTTACATACCAGCAAGGAGAAGCGGTGTTAATAAAGGAACACCAGTTAACCGGAGCCCCAGAAGGAAACTTCGCAGGATTTGCACCAAAATGGAGTGGTCCTCATAAAATTATCACGAAAATAGGAAGAGGAAACACCTACTGGGTAGATAAAAGGGGCAAACATATTAAAATCCATGCAGACGACATAAAAAGGGCACCGGAAATCCAAGGAGACCGGGTGGACGATTCAAATAACGAAGTTTTGGCTCAAGAAGCCCGGGTGGATTGATACGAGATGGCAATGAGCTAAAACGCCGTTGAAAGAACTCGCCCGCCCGGAAGGCTCCGCCGCAGCGCCCAAAGGGAAAAACCCCGTGCGCCATGCCGAGCCAATCACAGGCCGCCGGACGCAAGGGACGGGCTCCCGAAGAAACCGCCGTCGAGTTCGACAGGCGTTCAAAAGGGGGGATTTTGGCTACAGAAGGCAGTTCTCCCGGAGCTGCAGACTCCCGCTGTTACCAGCAAATAGCTGCCAAACCCCCACCACGGACTTTCCACCCGTGGAGTGCTTACCTCGACTTACCTCCGGAAAGGAAAGTCACCGCGGAGTGAAGTTACCCAGTGCCTTTGTAAACTAAAGTCAACTCCGTGAAGTTACCGAGTGCCTTTGTAACTAAAGTCACCTCAGCGAAGTTACCCAGTGCCTTTGTAAACTAAAGTCAACTCCGTGAAGTTACCCAGTGCCTTTGTAAACTAAAGCCAACTCAGTGAAGTTACCCAGTGCCTTTGTAACTAAAGTCAACTCAGCGACGTTACCCAGTGTCTTTATAAACTAAAGTAAACTCAGTGAATTAGACACTCCATAGAATTAAGTCCAAGTGAATTCAGTGAAATAGACACTCTTTAATATTAAGACTTAGTACCTAGTGGACGTTATATGATTATTATAAAATAAACAAAGATTATACTACCACGAATTGTTTCTCTGAGCCCTATTGATATTACCCACCTATCAATATCTAAATCATAAAGTTCTTAAGTAAGTACCTACTTGTGTTTTCCATTTTGAAAATATTCCACCCAAAAAAACTTTCTTCTTTTGAATATGCAATCTGAGGCTAATCAGAGTGTTATATCTATGGGTTAACCTAAATAAAATATTGCGGGTTCAATGTTTTTCATACTAATTTTAAAACGTTATAGCAACAGTTTTACATATTGGATTTTGTTCAAAATACTTTCTAAATCTTTCCGGCACTAATAAGAACAAACTGTGCTATTTTTAGAAAAACCGGTCCAGTGATTTTCGAGAACATCGAGGACAAAGAAACAAACAAACTTACATTGATTTTATATATATATACATTTATTTAATACTTACAGAATAAATAAATTAAACAAACTAACAAATAATAAATTCTCCAACATTATTTATTATTAAAGCGTAACACTGTCAGTTTTTTCAATTCAACGCTAAAGGAAGCTAGGGATTTTTGATGGTGGAAGAGTCACCTAGCCATCTTTTTACAACAGGGTCGTTAAAAGGATCAAATTGGAAAATCTAATCGAACCATATCAAAAAAATATAACATGTTGGAATAACCGATTTCGTAATATTAAGAGTCTGATGACATTATCCTAGTTCAGCGCAAATAGTTTTAGCGGCCTTCGATGCATTTACTCCCCGGTTAAACCCGAATGGATTAATAGGAAATATCAGTTCTTTTTTGTATCCACACGACGGTCATTTGACATTCAATAAACATGAGGTCCCATGTCATTAAATAATGGTATCAATTAAATGTATGAATTGACGTGCACGTTCAATTGGGGAAAAAGTTTCTCCTCAAAACAAGTTGCTTTGGAAATCAAAAACGAATTTATGGATCAACTAATTAATTATCAACTAATCAACTGACTAAAAAAATAAGAATATTGTGTGAAGAAAGTAATGATTTTGCTTAGGTTAACTTAATAATTTAGGAGTTCTTTGTTTAAACAGTAAACATTGTGAAATAATATTAGCTATATAAAGAAGAAAACTTATAATAAATGAGAATACCAATCTTTTGAAGAAATTATAAGAAAACTATTCTTCGCCAAATTATAATCATTAAAAAACCATACTACTTCCCTACTCTATAGATATTTCGGGAATTGAATGTACCATCCATCACGGAATTGTATAAAAGAAACGCCTAATATTAGATTTACAAAGAATTTTTCAGTAATAAAATTCACTCCACTGATAGTATAAGCAATAGATTCAAAACAAATGGTTTAATAGCCACTTCAATGCTATGATCGACCACGGCTCTACTAATTCCACTACTTGTATTTAGGTATAAGATGGTACAATATATTATTTTATATTCGATAGATGTGTAATTATTTTGTGGCGTCATTATTAAATCACTGTTTTGCAAAGCTTCAGGATAAAAATGTACTAAAAATAATTAAAAATATAGACAAACAATAAACACAGAAAAATAATAATGTAAGAATAGAAAAATTACAAACATAGTAAGTGACGAAAGTAGGTAAGTAATTAATAAAAAATGTAAAAATATTTGAACAAATTAAAAATTATTATAAAATATTTAATAATAAATACATGTTAGAAATGTTAATTTATTAATATTAATAAAATCAAGAAAATAACAAGGGACAAACATAAAATAATGATAGTTATCATTATTAAAATTTATGATAATAAAATTCTAAATATAGTTATTAAAACGAAAAAAAAAAAATCTTTATTATGTCAAAAGAATGATTTGTTTCCAAAACAAATTGGTTGACAAATTCAGAATAATTATTATTACTAAAACACCTTAGGTGGTTCTTCACTCTATTACTAAAGTTTTTTGAAGTGTTTCCCATATCAAAAAAAGTTACAATAGTTACAAATTGACTTATATATCACCGATTTATTTAAAATATCATATTTATCCTTGTTATTTAAAATATAATTTATTCTTATAAAAAGCTGGTTGGATAGTATTTGGAATGTATCTTCATTAATAATTTTTAAGAATTATTATTTAAAAAAACAATATTTTTCTCCGCTGTTTACTAACGTCAATTGGATAAACATAAGATTTAATATTTTTTTCTTTAACTTTCTGTTTAACATGTTATCTATTAATTTATTATTATATATACTTAATCAAAGATTGCAATCAGCAAATGTAAAGAATTCACAACTCCATAACTTTATTACAAAAAAAAAAAACAATTCAGCCCATGTACAGAGTACACATCAGCTAGTAAATAAATAAAAAAATAAATAATTTGTCATGAGGAACGAAAAACACAAAATAATCCATGGGACGATTTATGGAAGACGCCACACTTTATGGCTTCGTAAGCTGATGATAAATTTCCAACTTCGGTAGAAGAGAGCACTAGAAGAGGAAAAAGGTGGCGATTAAAAAATATATTGTAAATTTTTAATAATATTCCCTTATAAAATTTCAAATTCTAAGTAATCAGAGTATCGTACAAAAATTCAGTAATATAAATATTGAACGCATTTTCTAGAATAGGACCGAACGAGTTCCACACACTCAACCAATTAAATTTATTTTAATTGAAAACAATGGACCGCTATTAAAAATAATTGTCTTGGCTTTCAAACGCTTGCAATCTAGGCAACTTTTTGCAAGCTTTACGCAGACAGCAACAAGGCCAGTTACGGGTGCGAGTAAATGCATTATTGCATTATGGGCAGTGGCGGTTTCCTCTAAAGTGCGTTTGTTCAGTGAAATCCTATAAAAAATATAATGCGATAAGTCAAACTTATATTAAAAATTCACCACGCTTTAAAAACAGCACGCCATTCAAATTCAGTTCAGTGCTAAAAAAACACTCATCCATAATACTGCTCGATAGCGAGTCCAAAATGAATTAAAAAAGTTCGTTTTGAATTCAACGTCTACGATAGTTTCTGGTATAAGAAATAGTACATACAATTCCTACTCGTGGCGCTTTAATGGCAAACCTTGGAGGCGTGCAATCTTTGGGAATCTGTTGGATGCCCAGGTGCGGAGCGACTATGGGATTTGTAAACACCAAAATTGTACCGAATAGTATCTGCAAAAAACAAAAGACTTTTCGGATAGAGTTGCTAAGTCGCTAAGGTCTGGTCCAGTGATGTAATGAAATATCTTTGGATCTTGGGAAAAAATTAAATAATCATTGAAAAAAAAAACCAAGACGGGATTTACTGATGAACGATTTTTTTTCGTTTTATAATCTACGATTTAAATCCCAATGAGATAGGATACGAACCGCCACTGTAGGTAGGCACTGTTGATGTGTACTGAGACGCAGGTCGTTGCGGATGGGCATATATTTACGCATGCGCTGTGGCCCACAAAGGGATAACTCGTTTATACTACGAGTTAATCAATCAGGCGACGCATCCTGGATCTGAGGACACTGAAACAGGGTTGAAAAGGGTTTAATACTCAATGCCCACATTATATTCTGTTGTAAACGTTGATATTATTATCTTAATACCTATAAGTACAAACCAGCCACATTGATGCAACATAAAACCATTATAATTTATTTTAATTACTGATTAAACCTTATAAACCTCATTGTAATATTTAATCATTGAAGAAGGTAATATTAACCAATCCTAAATGAAACACGAAACCAAGAAAACCAAAGAAAATAAAAAAAAGTTTTCGGTCCCATCTGAGAATCCCAGAAGACACAGTAAAGAAAATATCGTGTTTCATTTTGAGTGTTGTTAACATTATCTTCAATGATTAAAATTATATTACAATGAATTTTGTAAGTTTCACAAAAGTTATTTCGAAAAAAATTTACTATTCAATTGAAAAATCAATTTATTAGTAAAAAAGTTGTGTTAAGGTATTTTTTATTACGCGTGACAGCTGTTTCACCTTCCGAAGGCATTATAAAACCGTGGAGAGCTATTTACAGACGATTTAATTTATATAATTTCTATTTAGTATTATTGGTAATAAAAATGAAAAATCGGAATGTTTTCATTTTTATTACCAATGCTCTTATTAATTTCTAAGTAAATTGACGGTTATTTTAATGGTTACATTAAACTGTAATATTAACCCTTTTAAGGGTTATAATGTATTATTGTTTTTTTGAAAATTTGACTAAAGGTCATTAGGGGTTTTGTTTTTTCCCTGTATACTTGTACTAACTTACATCATGTTCAACAATTGATCTCGGGGTGAAGATTTCTAGAAGTGGGGAACGAATTAAATTCTTTTATTGAATTAGCTTTATGATTATTAGAGTTTTCATAAATTTATAATTGTTCTAATAAGTAGCTTACGGATTTTATTTAAAACTTTATTTATTTGAAACACACACATTATTTACCAATAAAATGTAAGAAAGCTTTGACTGCCCAACCAGGAATAAATCCCGTTTTAGGACAGTCAAATTGACAAGTTTAGTTCATATTAAGTGCCATTATACAAAAATAGAAGGGAAAAGCTAGTATTGACATAGCATGGTAATTTAATATATCTAGAAAAAACTATAATAATTAAGTATAAAGTATGAAGAATAGTATTGAAAAAAAATTGTGTATACCAGATAATTTGAGTATAGTATAATAATTAATATAGAATAAAAGTTAAGTTCGAAGAGATAAGAAAAAAAAAGTCATTGTTTACGTACACCAGATAATTTGAGTATAGTATAATAGTTAAGTACTTATAAAGAGACAAAAATATTATAGAGTAAACAATTATGTATATGTGTCTGATAGGTACTGGTTGGTGCTATGTTATTTGATATTTAAAAAAAAGGTTATTTTGAGTAATATTAATAATATTGAGTTACGCATCACCCAGCTTTATGATCCGACGACGAAGCTCAGGGATGCAGCCCGAAGAGGGTGCAGCAAATAGTTAATATCATAATAAATATATTTTATTCAGTAAGTACAAAAAGAAACTTTAGTAAATTGTTTAAAACCAAATGTTTGTCCCTTTTCCTTTTCTTGGTTTGATTGGGTTATTATTATTTGTGAGTGAGTGATTAAGTAGAGGGTAGTTTCACTACTTACTCAAAGATAATAAATGAATAATATAGTTACTAAAAAAAAATTATAAAATTAATTTTATTTTAAAACCTTGTAAAATGAGCATCTCGTCACTATTGTTTTTGCAGTATACCAAAGAGTAAAAATGTAACCTAGCCACACTTCATTAATTTTTCTCGTTTTCCTAATACCTCGAAAATCGTTTTTAAGGTTATGTCAAAACAGAATTAACTATATCGTACATAATTATGTAAAATATTCATAGTAAATCATAACTACAGTAAGTAATAAAATTATGTACCTTTGCAGAAACTTAAAAAAAAATTTAATAACAATATTTTTAATTCATAAATGTTTGGTTCATGATTTGCTATGAGTACGCGTATATCATATTTACGTAATAAAAAAATATTTTTTTAATTGAACACAATTATAGAGCGTAAAGTTACCAAAATTATGTTAAGATTCCGCCAAAATACTAAACAAAATTTAAAAAAATAAAAATCTCCATGCAAATTCAAAATCAGAATACGCGCGGATGAGACCCGTGACGTCATATGTCGAGAATGCAATGGTACCAACAGAACATGGCGTTTTGATTTTTTTAATTGCCTTTTAAATAATGATTTACAAATTCTACCCATAAATATCTCTATATATATAAATGAATATTTGTCTGTCTGTCCTCGATTTTCTCGAAAATAACTCCACCGGTTTCGCTGAAAATACCACAGTTTGTTCTCATTAGTGCCGGGAACGTTTAGAGAGTAGTTTGAATGAAATATAATTTGTAAAACATTTGCTATAGGGTTTTAAAATTAGTATGAAAAACATTGAACCCGCCATGTTGTGTTGAGGTTAGCCCATAGATATACCAGTCTGGTTAGCCACAGATTACATATTCAAGATAAGAAGGTTTGTTTGGGTAGAATATTCTCAAAATGGAAAACAGAAGTAGTTACCTACTTAAGAACTTCATTATTTAGATACATTATGAAAAAATAAATGTTTGGAATGAAATAAAAAATTCCAATTAATGTTTCTTTCTTTCTTTCTTTCTTTCTTTGTTCAGAGATAATAATAGTCGTCAAAAGGCATTCTTTCATAACTTTATCAACAAAAAATCCAGAGGTAAGGCCGGGTATACATAAGCCAGTATATAATAAAACTCATATATTCAGAATCGGCGTTTGCTGATCTATATGATATTTTAAGTCGTAAAACTTTTCGCTGGAGTTCCTTATTGTATTTTTCCTATGTGTGTTCCACATAGGAAAAATAAAATCCAAAAGAAATTTAAAAAATTTATACTTCACCGTGCTTTGAACCCTCGACCTCATGAATATGACCCAAGTATCTAAATTCTATTCAGCAGTGAGTAAAGTTACTTATAGATATGAAGGATAGTGTATATTTATTTATTTTTATTTTACTTATTTTGCATATTTTACGGAGTAATTTGTTTTCTGTTTTTGTTTTCTTTTTTTTTCTTCCTCATATTTGTACCTGTTGTTATTTTGTTGTTTGTATTATTATCACTTACGGAACGTATTGCATTGTACTACCCCTGCATACCTTCTGGAATAAATAACTATTATTATTATTCATATTTTTTTGTTTTTGGCAGCCCTACAATCAGGGACGCGCTGGATTATATTTTAAAATGCAACTGCCCTATTCTCGGGAGACTACTAACCTACCTAGCAACCACCAACAATATAAATCGGTGTAATATATTTATGGTATTAACCATTATAATATAATATATGGTAGGTGTAGGTACAAAGAACAGAGCTTGGTCGTGACATTCGCGTAGTCAATTCGGGCGAGAGTTTCGCCGCAAATGCCACTGGGACTGGACGATCCAGTTTTCAATTTACGCGTTCGGAATTTGAAAAATTGCTCCTTTTGTTGCGTCCAATGAGAAGCGACGTGGCGCTCAATAAATTTGCGCAAGGAAAACCGGTTATAAAAAAGTTTTTTTAAAGTACCTACCTACCTACTATTCAAATATTTCTATGGAAAGAGTTAAAAGTTTGATTGGCATAAAAAAAGGGTGTTGAATAAATTCAATTTTCTAGGGAATTAAGATGATATGGATTTCGACGACCTTCGTGGTAGAATGGTAAACTTATTGACTACTCGATGTACTCGATCAGAAAAAATAACAATAAGCAATTTTGATGAATTATATGACTTATAATTATGAATTATAATTATATTATATTTAAGTTAAATGTTCTTAAATATATTTTCTTCTTCAATAAATGTAAAGGAAATTTGTGATGTCATTTAGAATAAAATGAATAATAGGTGTTTTGTATAAACCACTATTTAAAATATAAATATTAATACGGTTCAATAATAAAGTAAGAATAGAAAAATTACAAACATGAAAAAATGAATAATAAGTGAAGAAAGTAGGTAAGTAATTAATTCAAAATGTAAAATAATTGAAAACAAATAAATAATAAAAAAAAAGAATTATAAAAAATGAAATAATAACTTTATATTAAAAATTGATTTTATTAATAAATAATTTAATAAATAATCGCTACATATTTTGAAACCAATGGTTCGTTCGTCACTTATTTTGGTACCTACCTTGCTTGTTCCTTTATTTTTTTTTATTTTCTATTTTCTAAGATAAATATATAATTAAATATTTTCACAATAATAACAAATTATGTACCTCTCTCATGACTTATTGTTATTGTTGTCTCTGTTTATAATTTGTCTATCCTATTATGTTATTTTTTTCCCTCAATATACATTGTATCCTGACGAGGGAAACACTGGTTTTGAAACATGTAGATATATATTTTTAAAAAATAATTTTCTAAACAGTATTTTTATAAATTATTTAATTAAAAATAATGCCACATATTGCCTTTATTGAAAACATTTTTATTTTGCACTTCTTCCGCAGCATAAGATACTGTCAATAGACCTAGTCCTGGTGAGAGACAACATGCTTTTATCACTGTTTAATGACTATCTGAAAAGTCAGATCCTTCTCAACCTTCTTCTTCCCAAATCTTCTTTTCCTCATACCATATCCATTATCCCTGTGAAATTCTCCACAAACTATGAGAATTGCATATTCCCACCAGTGGCGTGCACAGAGTTTTAAGTCGGGATAAATATGGTAATCCTGCTTGTAAAACGACAATTTAATGGAAATTACGAATGGCCAAGTTGCTTTGGCCGATATTGGTTGACATTACCTGCTGGAACAAATATCTAAATAACCACATCATTTATGCATATAAGATGGCAATTACCAGATATATAAAAACAGATGGCAGTGGTCGCTACATTTGTGATTTGTACTGAAAGGTACGATCTTTTTCGACACTAACTCTAACGAGTCTTCCCTTGAATGGGCAATGCGAACAAATGTACAATTTTGTGCAGGATACAGTCAATATTTTAATATAATATTATTTCCCACAATTGCAATGTTATTATTGAAAGTGTAGATTCATTTCTAGCAATAAGTTTATAAATTTAAAAAATATTTATATTTTTACATCAGAAAGGTAGGGTAGGCAGCGCTCATATGATTATATGGAATGCACGCCTCTCTTCCTCACCGGCTCCGGCAGTAGGGATACCATATTTGTGCAGTGTTACATAAAAAATGTATGTAAATGTGTGTTACATTAAAATATGTTTTATAATGTAGGTAGGTGTGTGTTACACTCAAAAATATGTTTTAGAATGCAGGTAGGTATTTTTTTTTAATAAAATTATGTTTTATAATGTAAGTAGGTATGTCTTTCGAAAAAAATAAAAAGGTTTATAATGTAGGTAGGTGTGTGTTACATAAAAATATCTTTATAATGTAGGTAGGTGTGTGTTAAATAAAAATATCGTATTTAAGGTGAGTTATGAAAGCGGAAGATATCAAGCCGTCAAAAAACAGACAAACCTTAATTTAGCGTGGGTCGGACCCTAGTGCCACGTGATTTATTGTAATTTATTTACTGGAATGTGGAGTACGTTTTCCTACGAGTAAGGTTAAATATAGACACTTACAGTATTTATAGTTGTTTATGAATCTTTTTAGAACGTATTTTCGCAATTAAGAAACTATATACCACCGTAGAATAATTAGTTATACGTAGATGAGACATGTGTATGGTAAAAACATTGCCGTGATTGCTCTATGACCAAAGAAAGGCTGTTTATAATTTTTCAAGTTCGGTTACAAATTAGTCGCTCACAATATAAAGTGGCTCATACTTAGGATGTTTCCAGAAGAACCAAAAAACAGTTTTTTTTGTTAGATTTTTATACAATTTGTTACATGTTTCTCCAATGGGGCAAAGAAAATGCTCAATTAAAACCCCATAGCGAAACACGCAATATAATGGTAAGAATCCGACAAAAATAAACAAAATTTGATAAATATGAGATATGCCTGTTTGTATCGTGGGCTACGAATTGTGCATTGAATAAATGTCCATTTTATTATATTACTAAAAAATAATGTCTATTTTAATTAATGTCTTTTTTATTATATTATTACTAAAAAAGCACATTTTTATTTGTCAAATAAAACATTTTAATGATGCAGAACGGATTATGCCATAAAAAAATCATTAATTTATTAGAAAAAATAAACATTGATTAAAAAAATCTTTTATTTTATTTAACCGCCCTACCCATACGAACGTACGTGATACGGCCGCTATATTATTGCCCGAACGCAACAAGCCGTATCCCGTACGTTCAGGTACAAAAATCGCTATACCCGAAACCCACAAAACATTTGTATACGTCAAGTTTGTTCCTTCGTCATCTCGTATAGTATTTTTAGGTCAGCCGAAGTTAACGAATGTGTTCGGGTATTTTCGTCTTTCCCATACAAGTTACGTCACTAGTCACACGTGTTGTTATTGCGAAATCTAATGAAAAAAAACGATTTTTTTTGTACCTACTTTTTGAATAATAAGCCAAAGGATGGGCGGTTAAAGGTGGTACAGCTTTTAGCCTTTATGGACTGCACGCCACTGGGTAAAACTATATGCTATGTGCTACCTAATTATGAACTAAGAAATCCAAAAATAATACAATACTGATGAAAGTGTAATTAATACAAGAGTGGTAAATACTATTAGCATCACCCTGGCGAAAGATCGTCATTCAGAATCGAAACGTCTCTTGAAATGATTTTAGTTATGTTTTCTGATTAAATTTGAGTAGCTAGCTACTTGTTAACCCTTTTTTATTTTCAATTATTTGTTTAGTAAAGTTGTACTAATTAATGGAGGTACCAAAAGATGACACTATTTGCTAGTTTCGATGCAAAGGTTTTTGCGAGACTAACACAAACGAGCCTTTCCTTGAATGCGCATTACGACTAAATGTACATTTTTGTGTAGAATACAATCAGTGATGGAGGGTAGGCAGTTCTTATGTGCCTGTATGGAATGTACGCCTCTTTTAGTATTATAATATAACAGCACCTTCTTACCGATTTGGAAATTTCCAAACAATTTAATTAAACATTCTGTCCCTGCATTTCATCTTAAAAAATAACATTATATTCATTACAACAAAATAACTACGGACTATTTTAAATATCATGTTCAGGATCATGAAAGGTTGCGATTTCACTTTCATTAAAATCTCCTCGGTATCTACTGCGAATATTATTGCGCTTAAAAGCGCAAATACCTTATCGTACTTCATCGCATCTAATTCAGCAGGAGTCGTCCATTAAGTAGTCACTATTTACTACTCCATACTCCCCACACTAGCCATATTCGAACACAACAGTCCATGGCAGGGCAAAAGGGACTAACCCCGATAAGCAACATGGCAAAATGCTTTATTTCTAGGACATAAAACATGATTTTTATTTAATGCATTTGCTACAATGAAACAATTTTATAGAATTAAGTCAATAATGTAGACGGTCATAAATTCCACATACGTGGAGGTTATTACATTAGTGAGCGGGCTTAAACATAAGGTTGCCATTAACAAGTGCCGCTAGCACATAAAACACAGTTCACAATTCTTTGAAATAAATTAAATAAAAGCCCTACAGTAGCAATAGGCAGCCCGCTCACTGGGTAGAGAAGGTTATCTCCACATGTATGCACCTCTAACGACAGTTGACACAGGAAGAGGGTGAAATTTTCCCTGGCACCGTACACAAAAATTTTACAATACGATATATGCGTCGAGGTTGTCCTTATGGTTAGCTTACGCTGCAATACAAGTGTGAAGACATTATGGTCCAGTCGACATTAGTTTTTAACTAGGCGGTGCCTGTTCCAACAAATTAATCATGCTGTGGAATGTCGTACAAATTTTTCGTTTATTAAATAAACATTATTACAGTTTTTGTAAGTTGGTATAAAAGATCAATTTATAGGTTGTACATTATTATTTTTTAGTATTCTATATATTTCTGACGAATAAAGCATCGCTTTTGAAACATGTTGAAGTGGTGAATACAAAGTAATTTTTTAATTAAATTAATAATAATGACATCACAAAGTGAATACCAATTTTTTGAAATAATATACTAACTAGAATAGAAATAAAAGAAATGAAAAAAAAACGGAGAGAAAAAAACGTAAAAACGAAGAGAAATCTACTAGTCATAAATTAGCAGTTTACATTTTTTAAGAATTTTTCTAAAATTTTCCTGCCTAAATCTATTAGCCATTTAGCTATTTTTGGATCGTCGGATGACAATTCACACAGTTTCAGACGCCAACGGATCTTATTGCATATTTTCTGTCCGAGATACGAAAACATTTTTTGAGAGTTCGCTGTGCCGCTCGTTGGAACAGAAAAGTCATTTCTACCTATTCATAATACCTATATATTGACTGTTTCAAATAATCATATATCTGCTTTGTACTGATAACCTTTTTTTATTTATTCTACCCTACACACATGTTTTTTTTTTAACTAATAGAAAATAAATTTAATAATGTTTCTAAATTTAATAATGCGTTAAAATCCATATTTTAACTGTGGTAAGGACACATTAGGACTTACTAAAATGATTTTATTTAACACCACCTAATTTTAGTTGCATGGTGTTTGGAATGATTTATTATATTTTCTGTAAACACCGATTTACCCAGAAATAATTGTGATAATTAAAAAAAAAATCTGTGAGGTACTAACAGTAAAAATCTGTTTTTCCCACTTTCATCGGTTTTGTTTTCTTTAAAATAAAAAAAATAATAGTGTCCTACGTATTAAACACAATAAAATTTTACTGTAAATATATGTGTTTTAATTCACTGCATTGAATCGAGTTAAGCCTGTCCTACAGGAATCGAAATAAAATTATTGTAGCATTTAGGCACCAAAAGTAAGCAAAGAGATTTTGAAAATTACGATGATATTGTGTCCTTAGGGAAGCTGAAGACTTTGTAGGTAGGTTGTGAAAATTTGGAAGAGATGGTGAAGGAAGACCTAGGAAAAACGTCGCGTCGACAATTGTGCATAGGTAATTAAACATTCAAGTTCACAGATTTTTTATTGGCATAAGCTAGGATGTATATTTATTGCTAGATAATTTTAAAAGTGAGGGTTATTTCCTTCTGTCACCTCACAGCCTCTTCCAATAGGTGTTGGTTGGATGCGGATGATAGCAATACTCGCAGTTGTCTGCGAATAGTCATGGATAGGTAGGTGCAGTGTTAACCAATGTGGGTAGGCATTAGCATATAGCTACAGAGAAATTTAAAGCACATACTTGTAGTGACTTGGACGACAGTACGAATCTTACAAATCTAAACCCTTTAACTGGAAATATTTCGAATAAAAAAAAACTAAATTTGCAGTTATTTTTAATAATAAAAATACTTCTGTACTACTGTTTTTACATTTCTTAACTTGTGTGAGCTTGCTGATATTTTCATAAAAAATAAAATTGGGGTTTGTTATCACTATAATAAAACTGTTCTACTGTTTCATAATTCTTTTTTTTTTCAGCTTGTGTACATGTATTTACTTTTGTTCTATTATTTTTGTTTATTGTTGTATTACATAATATTGTTGAAATGAACTCCTGCTGACAAGCTGCTTGCAGTAGGTTAGTGGTAACAAATTCCCATTCTATGAAAATAATATCATAAAATAATTTTTTTAAATAAAACATTTTTATACACATCAGTTTTCTTAAACTTAAAGCCAATGAGTACACAATCTCTCTTTTTCAGGGAAGTATAACAACAAAAAACTTCAAAATAAAGAAAAACTGTGAATAAACAATGATATGCAATATTTATTATTAACTCCTTTACCCCCTTCTGCATGAGCTGTTATTTCTATTTCTTTTTTTTGATGAAATGAATAATTTGAATACATTTTTTTTTATTTATGGCGCCATCTTTACACAAATAGCAACATCTAAATGAAATGTCGATGTTTACGCTTTATAATGTTCACATTTTTATATAAAAATAGTAAACGCCATAGTTGTTTTTATTATCCAAGAAGATGCATAAGAAAAATCACAATTTCAGTTATCTGGATTTTAGTAGACCCCACTTTAAACAATTGAAACTTCTGACGATCATTGATAAATATATCTACTCCATGTAAATGTCTCCATTAAATATAATGTATTTTATTAATAAATTTATAAATACACTTAAAGACATCACAAGATTTACAGAAAACCTACTAATACCACAAGCCTACAAAACAGTATTTCAAATAGGACCTTACTACCTGGCAATTAAAATACATAACAACCTTACACGTAACATCAAACAAACACACGATCTGCTTCTGTTTAAATCATCACTAAAAACATTCCTTCTGAAGAAATGCAACTACAACTTAAACGATTACTTTTAACGGTTCCATGACAGTTGATCCCCCGACAGTTGGCCTCCAGACAGTTGATCCCCCCGACAGTTGATCCCCCCGACAGTTAATCCTTCCGACAGTTGATATCTCGGACAGTGGATTCCCTAATCCTAAATAATCTAAATTTTAGGATTATTTCAAATAATAACAACACAATATGATATCAACTTGTAATACACTTTTCTGAGTCTTCGAGTAGGTTGCGGTATAGAAAAAAGGGCAGACGACAATATATCGATCAATTACCGGTTCATTTAAAGTTCGTATAAACTCGTTCATAATGTCAAACCTTGGTTCAAACACTGCACTCGCTCTCTACGAAAACATATTTATCAATTACGTAATATCTAAATATTTTTTTTTATAATGCCGCCCCAAATAAATCACGCCTTGTCAAAAAACAGTTGGCCAATTATTATTTTTTTTTAATATTGCTTAAAATCTAACAAGAAACCGTTTATCTCAAATTTGTTACAGTTTTAAGCAGCTTGTCTCGGAAAACTGTAAAAAAATAAATGTTAACCGCATGAGAGGTAGTCAAAGGGTTAAATCTTGAATCATCTCAGCCTCCTCGAAGTGACGCCCCTCGGATAAGCGACAAACACAGAAACTAGTAACGTCCCGCCCGACCTTGCCCGCCTTGCCAAGCGGGGGCCGCGGCCCGCAACTATTCACTAAAAAATGATGCAATTCGGTGGCGTTTGGGAATTACCTGATAAGTGCAAAACATTATTTTAATATGTTAAGATCTTTTGTAATCTTTTTACTAAACTAACAGTTATGATTGTTTACGTACGATAACATGATCGTGATGTTTGGGGTGTTTACAAATTAAATGCAGATGTTAGGATTTTGCTGTATACTGTACTTTTACACTTAAAGAAAGTAACCAAGTTATCAGGTTATTCTCAAACACCACCGAATTTTTATTGTGTTGATTGAATAATTAATTGGAATGGAATCGTTTAGTTGATTTTTTTATTTGTGGCGGTGCTAATTGTCTTAAGGGGAACGGCTGCGCTTCCTGTTTCATACATAACTTAATTTTGAATTTGTGGCCAAATTACCCATCCAAATTGAATGATATTTTTTAAAATTAAAGGTTTAGTAAATATCTAGTACGGATGAGAAGTATTTTGTTTATTTTTGTTTTAAATTCTGAAGTACACGATTTGTTTTTTTTTTTTTTTTTTAATGATTTTAGAGGCAACACAGAAAATGATTTGCGGGTTTATTGTATTTAAAAAAAATTACCATATTTGCTATGTAAATATGATTACGTTTATAAAAATATTAATTAATATTTCACAGCTCCATAATTCATGATAGATGTGACGTTGCGACCAGAAGATACTCGCTATGATGTACAAATTTCAGACAGAAAACCTGGGTAAATTTTAATATCTGCAGAAAATCGATTTTATGCCGTAAGCTTTTAATTGAATGATGAAATACAGTATGAGAGATATTTTATTCTGTGTAGCCGTAGATATCTCGTTATTGACGGGGCAATTACTATTTACATTATATGAGTGCTCTAGTTTCCTTGATAATTGAACATGAATCTAAGAAATAACTTAAATAACCAACTGACCTATCGTAAGTACCTGCTTGGAAAATTCGAATGAATTTATTTCTAGGTTTCACAATTTACCGGCACAGTGGGTGCCAGATACCGTACAGTTGAGGTTACCCACCACTTTCCCACCCCGGCATAAATAACTTAAGGTTAATAATTCAGGGTGCACGTCAAAGACTCTTCAGATTTTTTTTAGTTAAACCAAGTTAAAGTTGTTAATGATTCTAAACCATCAAGTTTCCCAGCATAACGTTAGCTGAGAAGGAGCTTAGTAAAAATACACATCCCATATTGATTAGTAAATTTTATTCTCGTTTGGAAAAAGTGTACGATGTAATGGTTGTTCCGAAACCGGCAGGTGTGTAAAATAAATGTGGTTAAAACAAAAATTGGTTGTTTCATTTGATTAAAATTAATTTTACTATCAACTAAAAGAGCAGAACTGCGTTTTCAATTTCCTTACAAGAAATGTTTTTGTAAAAGAAGTGCGTTGAATTCTTGGACAAAGTAATAATTAATTACAAGTAATTAATACAATTAAATAACTGCTAATAATCAATGTGCAATATAAATCATAGAGCTATGCACACAAAAGTAATTAATTTAGCAAACTATTTTTTCGACATGTGTGGAATTTTCGCATTGGTCTCCCCTGCTAGATCAAGTATTACTAAAAAACGAAGAAGTCGTTGTGAAGATCATTGGCGCGTCCATCTGCCGATATGGTGGTATAAAGGCTCCCTCCGCCCTCCATCCGTAGTCAGTCTTCAGCCGAGCTCATCCCGACAAGTTCTAGAGCCTTCTCCAGAAGTGTCGTCGAATTCCTGAAAGAGGACAGTGAAAAAGCTAAGAAAATGAAGTTCCTGGTAAGCCTTTCTGCAAGCAGTTAAAATTTTGTGAAATTTTTTGAACAAGTGATTTTTTTGCATCTCCGTTATCCCATTGTCGTGTTCCCATCCAGGTTTCACGGGTTCAATCCTCCGTTAGACAAGTCCTCAACCATTATACTAGAATTTTTTTCCCACTTTATTGATTGAAGTAAAACAAATTAAAACGTTGTTACTTTTTTTTGTAATTCGTCTATTGAAAAAAAACTAGAAATCGTATATATATTTTTTAAAGTTTTTAAATTTAATATTAACCTGATATAATTAATCGATTTAAAAAATGGTTTATTCATATAAAAAGGTATTCTATGAAGTTATTATTACGAGTGACAGCTGTATCGCCTTCCGAAGGCATTATCTAACTTACAGTCGGTCTATTTATTATATACAGGTACTTATAATGAAACTCAAAAAATGTTTTAATTTTTATTACCAACTCTCATTTTATAAATAGATCGTCTGCCACTGGCTTTACCACAGTTTGATAATGCCTTCGGAAGGCAAAACAGCTGTCACGCCTAAAACTAATTGTCTACCAGAACTTTTTTACAAACAATTTAAAAAAAAATTTGAATCATAATAGTTATTATTCAATTAATATACATTAAATTAATTTGGAATCTTGAACGCCATTAAAAAAAAAAGGAAAAAAAAACAAATGGTATTTATTACGTTAAGTTCTTTTGTAAGTTTTTTTTTCGTCTTTTTCTAATTCTTAAGTTTAAATGTTATTACAAGTGTTTAAAGAAAACAGTTATTTTGTAGGGAAAATATGATGGTGATGAGATCGGTTGTAACATATTTTTCTAAGAAAGATGGAGGGGTTACATACACCTTCATCAATAATCTAACGATTCGCCGATATATTTGGATAATAAATAAATAAAAATGTTGTTGTTTTTTAACATTAACTTTTAAAAGTCACATGCCGCCACTGCCATGTACTACGCACTCGTTATTTGTTTCGCTGCATTGAGTGCTGGGAGTATCTTTTAAGAAAGATTAATAAAAACACGTAGTACATTGCAGATAATTGGGCGAGACGTGCGTAAAGCAAAAGCGCTCTGATGAGTTCAACACCCAACGCGAAGTGGGGAACATTATCGTCTTGATGTAGTTGCGAGAAGTGGATTAAATTCTAATTTACTAGAAATGCTTTAAGAAGTTTTAAAAAAATATTTAAGCTCTTACTTCAAAAGGAATCAATTATTCTTGTTACTACTAAATAAATAGTGTAGATTCACAAATCAAGCTTTATTAAATTGAAAACATATAAACAAATATTTCTATTTATCGAAAAGTAACAACGGTAGCAACTGGGACTCGAACCAAAATATGATAAATTCGGGTCAAACAAGGTCTCGGATACAGCACGAGGTCCTGGGTTCAAGTCCCACTTGCTACCGTTATCTTTTTCTCTTCTGCGTCTTTTCATTCTAAGAGTTGTTAATATTATCACCAATGATTAGAAATATAATACAATGAGGTTTATAAGTTACAATAGTTATTACAAAATTGGAATATTATGTCTTTTTTGGAACATTTGGCTTTTAATTAGGTTCATTTGATACAAAAAATCGTTTGTTTTATACATGTAGTTTTTAAAGGAGACACAACAATAGAATCATTTTAAGATTCTTGCCTGTATAGTGGTGGAATATATCGCAGGACTTCTGCGAGATAAGGGGGGATGCGGGCGTGTGTTCCAAACTATTTCGAACCAATTTTAACTACTATCGGTGTGCACCACTATGGAAACAAGAATCTCTTAAAAAGGATTTGAATCTATTTTGTATTATTTATCTGACAGTTTATATAATTTAAAAAAGAACATAAATTAAATCACAAATGAATTTAAAAAATAAAAATGTTTTTCTTGCCGAACTAAATGAAATTTTGAATTACTGAAAAAGCTCAGATAAAAATATGTCGTAATTCCATCATTTTCGTGGAGTTGAGACTCTTACGCCGAGAAAAATGTTACAAAAAACAGAGCAAATAGGTAAATTTGTAATAAGTAAACAATGCGACGCAAGGGTGTTACCGCAGTAGTATCTTTTATCGTATACAGAGTATTGTAAAGTGAACATCGGGTACCTTGTCAGGAATACGTATTGCGCAGCTTCGTAATGACGCGAACTTAGCGCGCTGGAATAAGTGATGTAATAATTTTATATACATATTTGTACAACAATCAAATTAGTTCCCGCCAATCCGATACGCCCGCTTATAACACCATTATATTGCGACTGAGCATTTCATTTAAATAATTTGTAGCCATTTCGCAATGTTAAGAACTACGAGAATGCAGGTTTAAATTAAAGATTGTCGTTGTTTTTAGAACTTTGTGGTCCTGAATACATTCAACGAATCTAGTAAGTTTGCTTTGAAATTGGAGGTTGCGTGTTTGATTTCAAAGGGTGTGGAAAAAAAGATATTTTTGTGCGTAAAATAAGAAAATGGGAATTCATTGGGGATAAATACTCCCAAATCGGAACACGAAACCGAAAAGACACAGAAGTTAAAAAGATAACGGTAGCAGCTAGGATACGAACCCGGGACCTCATGATCTATCCGGGACCTGCGCTCTATGCTAACTGAGCTACGGCTACCCCAATCCATCCCGTAGTTTTTATCGGTATCATACTTCGTCTTCTAAGAACTATCAATATCGTACTCAATTAATTCCCACATATTTTTTTTGCCTGCTATCTTTTTATGACTACAAGATTCCGCCCGAATTTATTAGTAATTGTTAGATGACGTTTCGGATATAGCTATCCGACTTATTTATTTATATGGGACATCTGTTGAATTTTTCTACAAGTCTAGGATAAATATTAAATTTTGGAATAACTTATTGAAGCTTATAAACCTTATTGTAATATATTTTTAATAATCGAAGATAATATTAACAGCTCTCAAATCGAAACATAAAACCGAAAAGACATAGAAAAGAAAAATATCACAGTAGCAGCTGGGGTAGACACGAGGTCCTGGGTTCGAGTCCCAGTCGTCAGCGCAATATTTTTCTTTTCATTTCATCAATGATTAAAAATGTATTCTTTTCAATTCACGAAGCAGGAATCACCTAGTTTATTCTATTTCTATAGATTTAATAACTTTAGCAATTATGCTGTAATTATCCGAACATGGAATTGAGTTCAAATACAAGGCGTTTATTAATATTTGCAGTCAATATAATCGTTCTGTGTATCTAGTCGACTTTGGTGATTTTATCTTCAGAAATGCATAAAATTACGTTAATTATGAATTAGTTTCATCTGGCATCATAAATTATATTGAAATTTTGTCGGATTTTGCATCATTCGAAAATGGTTGATTAAATATTTAACAGTTTATTAAGTAGTTTGGGGAAAATCTTATACTACTTTATACAATAATAGACATTACGCTGAAATTGATACAAGTTCGTTAAATCGACCTTCGAAATTAGTCAATTATTTTAATATATTCGGATTCCCATAAAATCAAGTTTTTGAACCATGCAACTGTGTTTATAATTCTTTTCAAAACTAAATTTTAAATGACATAAAATGATTTATCGTGGATACGCCTTGCTTGTAGACTAATATTGAAAGCATTGGCGTGCGGTCCACAAAGGCTGAAATGCTGTGCCCAAACCACGTTGCAAATAATACATAGAGATACACTAACACGCACGGGAAAGAATAAGTAAAAAGGTTTGACATGTTTACAAAAACCGAATATTTTTGGAGTATTTGATTTGACCCTTTTATAAATGTTTTATAGTTTGCTTACCGCAGTCAAAATCACGCGAAACGACAGTGAATTAGACTGATGCCAAAAAAGGCGTCACGTCACTTTTGCCTTTTGAAATGGTACATTAGGATATAAGTCTATCCATTCTGACGTCATTGGCCTACTCCAAGATATGATATATTTTTGATAAAATTTTGTAAGACACACTCATTTATATAGTTGGTCAAAAAATTCATCGGATATGATAAATAAATAGCCATTTTCCAATATGTAATACGCAATTTATACCCACTCCACTTTTAAAAACTACACTCAGCCTACCTTTGGTCATAGAGCAGTGAACTACTGATTGAAAGTACTACAAACCTTACGTTAAAACTTTTGAGATTTGTGGATTTTGCCCGAAAATGCTAATATTTTTGTAACAGTATAAGAAGAACATTCTTAATTTCATAAATCCATTAAAAAAATAGATCAGTTCGTAAATCGTCTCCACAGTGATGAGATTTTTAGAAAAAAGTTCACCAAAATAAACAATAAAGCCCGTAAGAGCTCTTCAAAGCACATTATCGACACTGAAAACATCTGTTTATCTTTGTGACTGAGTTTACAATATGATTCATGATTTTTTGTGTCGATGCCCACATAATAGTTGTAGCTGCTGTTGTTGAACCATAGCTATTTATGATCTGTTTACTCCCAGTTGAATGATAATTAGGGTCCCATGGTAGATAAATTATCATAATAAAAACACCGTTCATTCAGTAGCTTCATGACTCAGGTAGATAAAATTGGCAAAATGGTGATTCAATTTTAATAGATTTCTTTGAGGTTCATCTATATTTATAAATATCTGATGAATATTAATGATTAAATCAGTCCAATTTTTGAAGATCGACTTGTGTTCGTAGATTTCCATTTGGTAATTTAAGGACTGTCCTGCCGTATACAACTATATTTAAAATATATATTAATTGATAAACTAAAGTTTTTTTTTTTTTTAAGACAAGATTTTTGTCCATAGCCGAAAGGGTAACAATTATTTTTATAAACAATAATTATTAGCCTGAAACACTCATCAAATTGAAAAAAACCTTTCCGAGCAAAGATAAATGTCGCCGACAGGACTCGAACCTGCACCCTTCTGATTGCCGGTCAGATGCTCTACCATTGAGCTACGTCGGCTTATCGAAAACCCGCCAAGTTAATCAATATATACTAGTGTTTCATTCAATAATTACGGTTTTTATTATATTTCACCTGTAAACAACCAACTTTATTGGTATGAGGAAGGCTTGTAAAGGCTAAATCCCTCACTAGGTGGCGTCGAGACAAATTATGTCTTCATTTTATTGGTGAAAAATGTTTGACTTGTCAACTATTTTTTATTAATTGATAAACTAAAGTTTTTTTTAAGACAAGATTTTTGTGCATAGCGCAAAGGGTAACAATTATTTTTATAAACAATAATTATGCCGGCGACATTTATCTTTCCTCGGAAAACTACACACGACTTAAAAAAACAATTTAATTTAATAAACTTCTTGCCAAAGTGCGTCCAGAATTTAGTCTTTTGTTACATACTTACATGACTAGATAAACTGGAAGAAGTATAAGAAAATTGTTATTGCCGTTTTACACAATATATTTTAATTCATAGGCCCCAGACAAGTCAATGAAAATGATAATAATATGTTCAAGAAAGAATTTAGATATTTGTAAATGCTTGAAAAGATAAAATTAACTTTATTCCGGCTACACAGACACGCTCACAATACACTTCTGTCAGATTATCTTTTCAGTTGATAGATACTAACCTAGTTGTACATAAGATTATGTCGAAGAATAATAGGAAATAAAGGGAATTAATGAAGTATTGATATCTGCTGTATTTACGCTGTTTCGCTCTTTCTTACATTATATATTGAAAAAATATGATGATCTCCTTTATTGTATATCTCCCTGATAGCTAATTTTATGCTTTCTATTTTAGTCTATCCTCACTGTAACAAAACTGTTCTACTGTTTTTTTTAAGTTTTTAATTTATTTTTATTTTTATTTTTATTTTATTTATTTTTAATTTTTAATTTCTTAATTTGTTTAATACGAGTACTTTCTGATATTTTGATATTTTAATAATATTATTTAAATCGGAATAATGTAATAGGAGTCAAGTATCTCTATAACATAACAATTATGCTGTTTTCATATTTTAAAAATATTATATTGTTCTCTTATTGCGCTAAATTTGTATGATGATGGTTATTTATTGTTATATTATATAATATTGAAGAACTAAACTCCCGATGACCAGCTACTTGCAGTGGCTTAGCGGGTACATGTTCCTATTGTATGTAATTAATATTATACCTTCAAAAATATATAAATGGAATTTTAATTAATTTGTTCATTGCAGATTTTCGCCCTCGCCGTGACCGGAGCTCTGGCGCGCCCCAGCGCCCACCACGGCCCCCTTCTGAAGTTCTCCAACGACGGCGGTTCCTTCAGCTACAGTTTCCAGACCCCCGCGGCCTACTCCCTGCAGCACGCCCTGCCCCTCCAGCACGCCGTGGTGCCTCTGCAGCGCTTCGTGCAACCACACGTGAGTTCATTGATTTTTTCTAACTTCAATATCGTCGAAAGTCCATCTCCTCCTCGTTATCAATTAATTTGTCGATGAAATAGATTTCTTATGAACTATTAAAAAAATGGTTAAATAGGTATCTATTAAAATACATAAGTGTATTAAATACCGTAAAGACGGTAAACTGATAACATTAAAACCAAAGCAAATTCGGACATACGCAATGGTGAATTTTGAGGCTTCGTAGCTCACAATGGAGATGAAGCGCGAGCTGAAAATATTTGATATTACGAAGAAAAAAAATAAGTCAGACTTGAGAGAATGTGGAATATTTAAATAAAAATTGTTAAATGGTCATAGCGCCGGTTCCACGTTTCCACGCAAGCATCGCTGGTTCAAATCTCTGTCTCGTTAAATTTATGTAATTCCTATATCATAAACAAAATTTGCTGGTTCTAATGATGGTAGTAGAAGGAATCCGAATATTGTCAGGTTATTCGTAACCTCGGAATGTTTGCTTTAAAAAAAACATAACCTTTTTTTACATTAAATCAATGATCTGGGAAGGAAAATATGTATGAGGGGTGGATTGGTATCTGGGGGTTATTGTGTCCAGGAGTGACGGAGGTATTAATCCATCCCTCCCACAAGGTGTCAAAGGGTCTCCCTCAACCGGTCTCTCCCGATACGGCCCAAACCTGGATAAATCCCACCAGATGAATCCGGGCACCCTTGCTAAGTCACCAAACGTAGCAAACCACTGTATCCATACAATCATAGTATCAAATTAAATATTCGGTCAATAAAACCATTGACGTTTATTATTAAATGAGAATATATACGCCAAAGATCTTTTTGAACAACTATTTTCAGTAAAAAAGTTAAAATTCCAATGATCCATTTTTCCTTTAGAGAGAAATATGGACCGTCCTTGTACAAAATCATTCCAAGAATGACCGCTGCCACGACTCTATTGGCATTTATACCGTCAAAATACGGAAGTCATTTTCGTTCAATTTGTTGAACACATCCTAACGTCTGCTTTGTATACCAGATAATAACCGCGTATTGATACGGTAATGACTCCCCGCAGATGTGGATAATATGTATAATATGTTATGTAAATTAGATTGAATCGTGTGAAGTGGATATTACTTCTTTATTTGTCGTTTGTTGATCAACCAGTTTAAAAGTATATCAGATCGTAATATCATGCCCACGACCTTGCCAGAGCCGTGTGATTAAAATATCACCGAAATAGCAAAAAAATCAAGGGTTTCCATAACTTTCGTCTGATGGAAACCTATCTTAATTACTGATTTTGATTGTTTTCCATATAGAGAAAATATCATTTCTAATTTTGATACTGTCAATTCATGGTAGAATTCCATTTTAATGTGTTTTTTTTTAAATTACAAAAACCTTTGTAACTTTTTTCCACTTGTTTTCGACCGGACCGATTTCACCCTATCACGGGCATCTTTAGACTGGCACAATTAAAATTAAATATATGGTATATATAGCATTTATATCAGGAGAAAGTTCCATAAATGAACAAAAAAAATATTTTTTCTGAAAAATAATCATATTCGTATATCAAGCAATGAATTATACCAACATGAATAATTAAGGTCTTAGATTATACATAATTATTTATTTATTTATATACGCCGATTACAGGCTTTTATATGGACATTTACAAATAACATTGAAAAGGTACAAATGTGTTATATTACAAAATATAAAAAGAAACAACATAATTTGACGCTTTTATTCAGACTTAAATAGTTTCATATAATCTAGCTCTACTCGATAAAAAAAACCGTACTAATGCATGCTTATACTGTAACATTGATGTGGCAAATATGTTAACACCATCGAGGTATTTGTTCCCCAGATGTTGAATCCGTCGCATATGGTAATAATATTGCGATGTTGAAGTTGAATTGTCACAATAAAATGGTAGGTACTGTATTGTCCTACCAGGTACATGAAAAGCAATCAAATATAGCAGTTCAGGGGTATAAAACACTGAATTAACATTTTAAACAAACATGCTACATCGCGAATAATTCTACGTTTAGATAATTTTACTAAATTTAAATAGTAAAGTAGATAATTGTAGTCATTTTATAGGAATACCCATTCTAAAATTTACGTAATTTAAGAATTTACGTTGGATTCTTTCAATAAGTTTCAATACAATAATATTACATGTATATATTATAAAAAAACATAGCGTCAAAGCAAATATATTATTGTTAAGTATCGCGCACCACACTTTGGCAGTCCAGGGGGCTAATGGCAACGCCTTTAAAACTGAAATCGTTATTTCCACGCTGACACTTGCAGATCAAGTCGGAATAACATTAACCATTTGGGTGCGGAGATCTACTTTTTATAAATACACAATTTTTGATAAACCGGTTTTTAAGAACACGATATTATAATTTATTATTATCTGTCGTTATTCGTCTTTGACTTAAAGCGGATAATAGCAGATGAAATATGAATATCTGTTTTATCTAATGTAACGTAACAAAGTTTTAAAGCGAAGTTAAAAAATAAAACTTACACTGAAGATATAAACCGATAGAAGTGTATTGTGGGCTTTTACATGTGCCCAAATTAAGCTCAATTATTCCTTACCCTTTAGGGAAAATGATCAATAAAATTTAAATATTAAATTTCTGTCTTGAACAGATAACCAATTCCATTGGATTGTCTTGGGCTTAGTACTTGGAACATTATGATAACGATTTGTGAACTTTAATTCACAAGAAAAAGTGTATGCAAAACATTAAAATTTTTTTCAAACATTGTGATAAGAATACTAACAATTACCTATCGGTTCTGGGGTTCTGGATTCAAGTCCCAGCTGCTACAATTATCTTTTTCTTTTCTGTGTCTTTTCGGTTTCATGTTTCATTCTGAGATTTGTTAATATTATCTTCAATTATTAAAAATACTTTTTCTCTTCTCTCTATATAAAAATGAATGTGTGCCTGTCTGTCCTCAATTTTCTCGAAAATTACTCCACCGAATTCACAGAAAATACCACAACTTGTTTTTATTAGCGTCGGAAATGTTTAGAGAGTAGTTTGAATGAAAAAAATACATAAAACTGTTGCTATAACAGTATATATAAAATTAGTATCAAAAACATTTAACCCGCCATGTTGTTTTGAGGTTAGCCCATAGATGTACCGCTTTGGTTAGCCACAGATTACAAATTCAAAAGAAGAAGGTTTGCTTGGGTAGAATATTTTCAAATTGGAAAACGCAAGTAGGTACCACATAAAAAAAACTTTACTATTAAGATATATTTAAAAAAAAATGTTTGGAATGAAATCAATTTTTTGAATGTATATTTGTTTCTTTGTTTAAAGATAGTAATAGTCGTCACAGGGTATTACTTTCGCTGTCAAATAAATTATGGTACCCAAACGACAAGCAAGAATTGACAATTTCATAACAATATTTGATTTGTGATTTGAAAGTTTTATATTTCATCTCATAGGGCTAATGGTATTTAAAAGGACTAGTTTTAAATTTAGGGATTTCTAAGTTGCCACGCAGGTATGTATCCCCTTAACTTATATTCTCACGATACATAAAAGCACTACATCATGTAAAACATTTAAAAATAAACAAATAATATTTGTTATCCTTCGTCGTCGAAAAGGTTAAGTAGATCACGAAACGGGTTTGACAGGAATTGAACTTATTATGGCGAACCCGTCGGCCTTGGTCGGTTCGATTATCTAATTTTATTTTAATCTCATAAGGCTATAAAAAACAACACGAAACAATATTATGTGTCTTAATTTAATAAAACCTTTAATGATTCAAAATAAACAAACAGAAAAATATTTTATCCGCTGTTGCAGTTTCTTGAATATGTTTTAATCGTAGGCAATTAATTTGCACGTGAATAATTATTTTACAAGAGGTCCAAATGCAACCAACTCGGATATATTGTAAGAATGAAGGGAGTGCGGAGGGAAAAGGGTTGGGGGTGAGGAAGGTTGCGAAGTACCTGGCAAATCAGATCTGATCATCAAAGACGAACATTGCGATTTCAAACAACGTTTACGCGATTCTTAAGGTTAACGACACGTAATACGCGCTAATTGAAATATTTTAGAAATAAACAGTTTTAGCACGTAATGATTTTAAATATTGAAATGAATTGTTTGTTTGCGGGTGTACACACGGATTACGAAACGGAATACATTTTTAACTGGAGATTTAAAGTTCAAGTCCTCCAAGAAACTTATAAAAATACAATGTACTATTGTAAAACTAACATATACAGTATTTTGAAAAGTTTCTTGAGGGACTTGCACTTTAAACTTGCAATAATAATTCATTCCATTTCATATTCCGTATGTACCCACCAACAAATAATTCATCTCAATATTTAAAAGTATTAATTGCTAAAAGTGTTTTTCTTCTAAAATATTTTAATTACCGCCACCTGTGAGCCTATATTAGGGTTCGCTTAACTTTAATGGTGGTCTTTCAAGAGGACGATAGTGAAATTATCTATAACTCTATAATTTTATACATTTTTAAACACCCTGCTGGGGATATGCTAAATATGCAAATGATTAAAGTATTTTTTTTATAGTAACCCGAATTAAAAACATGAATAGGTATCATAATATTAATTTAAATAAATAGTTCATGTTCAAATAGATTATTTTTGATTAGTCTTGACAAATGTTCCTGTTTTCTATGCATATATTATTTATGGTATTTCAACGCTATTCGTTTGTTGTCCACTAGATGGCGTTAGTTGTTTCATATTATCAAAATAAACCGTTCAAATTTGTCGTTATTACAAACTAAGGGAACAGGATATTGGAAATCTATGGAAATTTACTTTGAACCTATCGTTTAAAATGTTTTCTATGGAATTTGGTCGACATTTTTCAAATGCATTTTCAGGAATTTGAGTGGAAAGAGGGTATTTAAAGAAGAAAATGTTCCGACTCCTGGGAAACAACCATCAACAAAATCACGTTAAATGTGACCGAAATTAAAAGATTGATGATTCATTTTTTATATTGTACCGAGTAAAGTTTTTTTTGTTTTTTAAATTAACATGTGAATTGTTTGCAGGTATACGTCTCACCCGCTATTAACTACGTGCATGGAGCTTCCATCGGAGCCTACAAGCATGTTGTCGATCCTGCCAATATTCAGGTAAATGTTATTTCAAATAATTATTCATAATCGTAATAAATATTATGAGAAAATACATTCTGGAATATAAATAATCGAACAGTATTACTTGGAGCATTCATTGAATGATATTAAATTGGGCAATGCATTAATACAAAGACGCATTGTAAATTTTTTAAACAACTTAATGAGTTTTCCGAGGACTTCATTTTAATCAATCCTCAGATTACAACACTTTCGTTTCGAAATCTACTAAAAATAGGACAAATAATTTTGTAAATTTATCATATTTTTCACGGTTAATTGCTAAACTCAAAACTGTATGACTGACTATGAAAATACTGCAGCCAGCTGAAATCAGTCGAAATTTCATAACCATTAATTTAGTGGAAAATACAGACAGATTTTCCGATCCACATAATTGTTAATTAATACGTATTTTTTATAACGAAATAGTTATCTTTTTGAATGTCAGCTTAAAAACATATTATTTGCAAAACCAGCCTAATTTTAAAACACTTCATTGAACACAACGTTGTTGACATGTGTCAGATTTATCACACATTAAAATGTAGCTAATGACCCCTTTAAATGTTTAATATCGACAACATTAAAGCTCTGTAACTTTATAAATGATCCAGTTTTTAAATAATGAGTATTGGCCTTCAGCTAGGATTAAATTATGCCCGTAAGGTATGACACCGGAGCATATTACGTTAGTGTAAGTTTATTAAGGTTATTGACGTAATTATAACTTTAATAACGTTGAAAGATTTAATAAATTTAATGCAAATTGTTTCAAACAGCTTTTTATTTCGAATCAGAGTCAATAGATGGCGTTCTAATTAATATAATTTTAAAAAAATTTATGTAGGTACTAAAAATTTATATTGGTAAGACCGTTAAATGCATTGCAGTGGTAGTATTTTGAACTGTAGGGATTTTAACACGTCTTGAAGTAGTTATTTACATCAGAAATGCGACACCAATAAATTTTACAACTTTTGCTGTCTGAAATGTTTAGGTCAACGCAATGGTATTTAGCTCTCAATGTCATTTCCATCATGGACTATGAAGTTTTGAAAATATCAGCTTAAGAGAAACGGCTGCGCGGCCTGTTTCACGCAAAATTTAATTTTAGATTTGAGGCCAAAATACCCACCTGAAATGAATGATATTTTTTTGAGTTAAAGGTACAGTAAGTATCTAGTACGGATTACAAGAATTATTTAAATTTATGAAATATAGGCCATTGAAGTAATCAAATTTTCATGATTTTAGAGGCAACTTTGACAATTATTTGTGGGTTTATGGTAATTTTTTTTAATTGTCGTACTTGCTATGTAAAAATGATTACATAAAATAAAATAAAATAATTAAACATCTTTAAAAAAACCCTTCTTCTAGTCGACATTTTAAATTATGCATGGCAAATTTGTGTTCCAAAATAAATTTGTCGTTTTAAATCTAAATTTAAGTCCACCAACATGCTTATTTTAACACTTTTATTTTTTATTTAATATTTAATTATATTTTCATATTTGGTAAGCTAAAACTTTATTTTTAAATCGCCATTAGCCCCCAAATAATTGCCAAAGTTCAAGTTAAAGAAATCGCGAAATTTCGATTTTTTTAACGGCCTTCATTTTGTTAATTAAAAAAAAAACATAAAAAAATACTTCTCATCCGTAATAGATATTTGCTATACCTTTTTATTAAAATAAATATCATCAGATTTAAGTTAGTATTTTGGCCTTAATTCCAAAATTAAGTTTTGTATGAAACAGGCCGCGCAGCCTTTCCCCCTTAACTGTAAAATAGTGATCAGTTTATTTCATAAACTAAAGCTAAAACCACTTTAATGTATAATGAGACCAACGATTGTAATTATACGAGTTGGCGTTTAAATTGCATATCCGTTCGTATATTTATGGGTCCATAATAGGTCTGTGTAATTCCCCTGACGTTTGTTCAATTTGGGTTCAACATTTTGGGTTTATAACATTTATAATAAAACCCTTAGGAATGTATCAGAAACTAGCAGGCAATTAGACCTGGACTTGTCAGTATTACATATTTCCGTATCGTGACAAGATCAGGTGATAACATTCACTTACGTTGAAATGCTTACTCATAGATTAATGCTTACTAACAATCTGTCATACGTCTTATTTTAAAGGTGTCATATAAATAATAGGATTAAGACGTGAGGTCATTCTGACATTAAAATGACAATATTTAATCTAAGTCATGTCCTGTCCGGATAGGTCAACTAGATTTGTCATGATTTGACAGTTTTTTTAGTACGATCTGGAATTAAAAACAAGAATGATTAATGTTTTAAACAAGTTTTTTGCTTTAAACCGATTAGAAATTTAGGAGAACTTCCCTACAGTAGGAAGAAAAAAAAAGTGTGAATTCGAAATAATTAAGTATTCCTTAAATTTAAAGTTTTCTGGCAAATCTAGTATAACCCAAAGAACTAATATTTTTTGATTTTCCAGGTATCTTCCGATGGATTCGTCCTGGACACAGCGGAGGTAGCCAACGCCCGCGCTGAGCATCTACGTCTGGTGGCCGAGCAGAACGCTCGAGTAGGAGTTTCCTCCGAAGAGGAATACAAAGAAGAGGTCCAGAACTCCGTGGATGAAGATACCGTCGAGGTAAAGTCCGCCAATGTCGCCACCCCCATCGAACCAGCCAACATCCAACTGTCAGCTGACGGACAACACGTCCTCGAGACCCCCGAAGTAGCTCAAGCTAGAGCCGAGCACTTGGCCAGGTTTAACGAAGCTGCCGCCATCGCCGCCGCCAACCCAGAACAACCAGAGGATGCTCAATACAATAATGACTTGGTTGGATACAAATTCGTTCAGCCCTACCAGGTTCTTGCTGCTGCACCGATTGCCGTGCTACATCCCAAGTCACATGAAATCGCCAACATCCAGCTCTCCGCCGACGGACATGTTCTGGACACCCCCGAGGTTGCTCAAGCTAAGGCCGAACACTTCGCCAGATTTGCCGAAGAATCCTCAAGGACCGCTTACAACCAGCAGTTCCGTTTCATCCAGCCAATCAATGTCGTGGAACCAGCACCCTTGGCTGCAATCAAAGCTTTCGAGCCTGCCAACATCCAGGTCTCAGCTGATGGCCATGTTTTGGACACCCTCGAAGTAGCCCAGGCAAAGTCTGCCCATTTTGCCCAGTACGCCGCTGATGCCGCGAGAGCTGCCGCTGCTGGAGGAGACCAGAGCGACTATTCCGACTCTTCGTCTGTCCAGGGAGACTCTGTATCGGTGTTTGCTGTACGCTCTGGAATCCCAGCTATTAACAAAATTGAAGACGCTCCGGCTGATATCAAGGTTTCCGCTGACGGTTTCGTCTTGGATACTCCCGAAGTAGCTCAACTTAAGTCCGAACATTTGGCTAAGCTCGCTATTGCTGGAGAGACATACGATGATGGTTCTTCTAATGATGCAGTCTCCGTCGTAGGTGCTAATCCCACATTCATCACCTACTCATCCCCCTCAATTGCCCATATCACTCCAGTCACTTACGCTGCAGACTTCCAGCAGAAATGGAATGGACCCGAAGCTGATATCAAGGTCGGAGCTGATGGTTATTTGGTTGATACTCCCGAAGTGCAGCAAGCTCGCGCTGAGCATTTAAGCACCCGCTCTGCTGTTCTCGCCAATGCCCAGTCAAGCTGGTCCGGCGCCGTTGCCCGTTACGCTCAAGTCCTACCAACTGCTCAGTACATCCAAGATACTCCAGAAGTAGCCGCTGCACGTACTGCCCACTTCGAGGCATACGCCAAGGAGGCTTCGAGAGTCCACACCCCGACCTATAACTACGGCCAGCTGGTATACAGCGCCCCCTTCCTGAGAAGCGCTGCCCCATTCGGATACGCGTACTCCCACCCAGGGTACAACTACCTGAGCTACAGATACGCCCCGGCTGCTCCAGTGGCTCTGACCCCTGATGGACAATTCCTTCTGGACACCCCCGAGGTGGCTGCTGCTAAGGCCGACCACTTTGCGGCCCATGCCAAAGCCCTCCAACACCAATAAACAAGACTACTCTTGAGTCAATGCTACCGCAACTGCCATGAAATGCGACGTGTGTAATGTGATAAATATCAGAAGTATGAAATCGAACCTTCTTCAGCATTTTGTAATTTTAAAACTGTCTTTCCTACTAACAAACTACTGTTTGTAACGAATGTAACGAACGAACATCTTCCTCCCCTTTTCAATAATTAACAATGCATCGATTTACTCATTGTGAATTTTCCCAGTGCTATAAGAAGTTTACCCGTTTATTTGCCTTCCTGCGTAGGATTTAGAGTAATTGACATTGATTTATCAGGAATTTCATAATGAAATTACGTTACCACTTGATCACTGCAAACTATACAATGTACATACTAATATCATACTTTATGTGTACAAAAAAAAAGAAAAGAAAAAGATGCAAAGTTCATTCAAATGAATAATAAAAAAACAATAAAATTGTCAAAATGTTACATAAATTGATCTTTTAATTATGATGATTATTCCCAATCTATAAACCTCCACCTAATACAACAAAATAATCTAAAGGGGCAGAGAAACGTTTTTAACCGCCAGTCCATTGGGTTATTATTCAAAAAGTAGGTAAAAAAACCTCGGGTTTGAAGTAAGAATATGTAGAGTATGTAGAGTACCACTGACTAGTGACGTAACTTGTTAGGGAGAGACGAAAATACCCGAAAACATTCGTTAGCTTCGGCTGACCTCGAAATACTAAACGAGATGACTAAGGAACCAACATGACGTATACGAATGTTTTGTGGGTTTCGTGTATAGTTTTTTTTTTACCTGAACGTACGGGATACGGCTTGTTGCGTTCTGATGACAATATAGCGGCCATATCACGTACGTTCATATTGGTAGGGCGGTTAAAGTTTTTTTTAATAGAAAATATAGAGATAAACAATGTCCAATTTAACCAGTAATTTGGTGGTTATAAATAATGAGAATAGAAACACTACAGTTTTCACACAGCCCTGGAATATATATTTTATTTGTTTATTTGTTTACTTAGATGCATATTTGGCTTCTATGTACATAAATAATCAGAAAAAATGTTAAAGAATAAAAGCATATTAAGATATGTAGTCATTATGCAACTATCATTAATAGATTTATTAAGGATTATTGCATATCAAAAAACAGTTGCATGCTTATTTGGTTTTTAAAGGAAGAAATGTTATTGAATTTAAAAATATCAACAGAACAAGTTTCATTCGCCATACGATGCAATTTCAGTGAACAAGAATCTTCTTCTTCTATTATGTAAAGAAGAATGTCCCGGACGGGCTTGATTGTTTTGTATACAAACCTACAGTTTTATTCCGAGCTTAATGTAATTTTGCACACTTGACTTTCGAAAAAAGAGGAAGGTCACTGTATACACTGGATTTCGAAAAACCACCCGCTTCACAATTTCCAAACCCTTAATGGAGAATTTTGGTGCTTCTTGTTGAAATCTTGTACACTTGACGTTCAAAATACTGGACCTACCCTGAGTATGTGTATCGGACGTGGTTATTTATTTAATTTAGTTCAGGCAAAATTTATGTTTGTGTCCATATAATGGTCATGTGGTTTCACACTAGGTACGATGTAGTGAAATTCGTGGAGTTGAAACTTAGAAGTGCAGGCGTAAGCACTTCTCTTCTTCGGTTCTACGCTACTGAATGACGTTTTTCGTGACGTGACGCTATTTACCATTAACAGGACATTTCCCCGATACCCCGCATCCTACCCCTGGCCTGACGACGATCTCGTGTCTCGGGTCGGGCCCTGATTGGTCAGGCCATTCCATACACTCCCAGGCGGGGTCTATTTTTTTAAACTATTTTTGATAACTGCAAACTTTTAAAATGATTCCCGCGGAGAGGGTGGCAGGTTTTAAAAAACGATTTTTGCAAAACCTGCGGTAAGGGTAGGAGAAGGGGTAACAACGTTCGTTGCTAGCTTCATCTTATAGAGTTGTTATTGCAAAATGTAGTTATTAGAATAAAAAAAAGCCACCATGAAAATTATACTTAAATTTTCAGCACTAACATTAACGAAATCTTCAACATGTACACAAAACAATTATACTTTAATACAACATTGCTATATATTCATGAATACAAAAAAAAGGAAAAAAGGAACAATAACTAACACAGATATTAGAAACACTAGATGTCAATGTCAAAAACATATTGATCAAGAAACTAATAAGATAATCAAGAAGATAACTAACAAAAGACTAATACTATACCGAATATAGTACCGAACTTTAGAACAAGATCCCACTGTTCTACAAAAATCAAAACAACGTTAATATATTAACTGTCAAATAAAACGCTGGATACGTTACACAGGGAGATATAAGATTTAAAAATATATATTAACGTAACATATTTACGGAACAGAAACCACTCCACTTTATACCTCATACTACAATACATTCAACACAGTTCATCAAATTCAAATAATTTTACTTAATATTCGTATTATGTTATTGCCATTATTAATAAAATTAATCATAAAAAAAGACAATGAAACATCGATGTGTATATTTATTACTTATTTAAATCCAATAGATCTGGATGAATAAACATGCTAGCTGAAGGAGATACTTCACGGTTGAGGAATTTTAGAGAGGTTTGATGCAGAACATAGGGCACAATGTCTATATTGTGCACACTTTCAAGGAGTCAGATGTCGCAGTTGTTGTTCGATCACAACAGCATTCATGTTCTTCGTATGGTGGAGGAGAGATGATGGAGGTTAAAGTGGGATGCTGGGATTATTCAGTCAGTTGCCATCGGGAGACATTTGATTCAGCACAAATGTACCTCCGGGAAACTGCTGGAGGGGATATTCTTCTGCGGTGTGTTCTGTGGTTTGTATTTTTCCATATTCACAGTCCTCATTTTTAGTGAATCACGTATGCATAGCGACAGTGATTGCACCGAATGCTGTATTATGCCTTACCATGTCTTCCAAGAGAGAAAAAAACCCTGACTGTTGAATAATTGAGTCCACAACAAGTTGTTTGTCATTACGTCCGAAGACTACCACTAAGTTTATCGCGACTCTTCAGGAGAATATCGTGATCGTAAGAGACTTTTGCATTCAATCCGTTTCCTGAATGTAGGGTGGTTGCCCCAAGATAGGATAACCTGGGTGTTCGCAATTATTGCATCGAGTTACATACTTCTTCTCCGAATCAGGCTACTCTGGATCAGTGGAACTTTGCCTTGTAGCATTGACGTTTGTTTACTTTTACTTTTACAGAAAACGAAATGGACAACACATTATCAATTCAGGTTTATTTCCTCGTACTTATCTGATTGCTGGATCTGCTAAGATAAAGTTGTCTGCGTTATTTAGGATTAAAACTATTAAATTAATCTCTCGATTACGCTACCAGCCGCATTAGCAATGTAAATATCTCGAGTTATATTAAGATGTAGAGTGGGACGATGGAAGAATCATAAATCGGCTGAACTCAGTGCGTCACCATATTACTACACCGCAATAAATTAGCCTAAACCTACGAGAGACAAACGGTGTTTAGTTTCAAGGTAAATCATTAACATTTGAATGGAATCTGTGATTAATTAAACGAAAATTCAATTAATCAATATTATTAATTTGCTTTGTCGCACCTATGCATCAAATCTTTAAAAAAAATCTGTATAATTTTGATATTTTAAGGTAATGTATAAATATGAAAAATACATATACGAGTATTTTTCATATTTTTTTCATAGACCTCCTCACTAGGAAATCCTCTGCTGAGGCGAACTAGATATTGAATAAGGGGTTTCAGTGACATCTATATTTCAACTTCAAGGTTTGGGTAGGGTATTTCCAGTAACTTCTATGACGTTGTTTTAAGAATACTAGTCAGTTCTTCTTCTATTAATTCGTTAAGCCAAGTTTTGCTGGACTTGCAATTTATTATTGATTGAATTACTTTGTTTGGGACTAAGTGGAAGTTTTCTGTATAATTTTAAAGTTAAAAATTTAGAACTTCTTTGTCCAACAGTAGTATTAAACTTAGGTATATTTAGTTTGTCTAGTTGTTTTGATCTGGTATTATGATTATGGGGAGTGATAGCCATTTTATCCTTTTTGAGATGATGAACCAGAATATTTTTGGCAAAGAAATTTTTTGTGTACTTGGAAAGTCGAAATGTTTAAAAGATTCCGTTTTTGATGTCCTAATGGGGTCGTTTAAAACGGTCTTTATGTTGCATTTCTGAGTTGTATTTAGTAGTTTTATGTAATTTGATGCATTCAAATCGAAAGAATGTACATTTTTGTTATTTTTCGTAAGTAGTTAGTATTCGAAGATTATTCAAAACATTGGTACGAGGATATAATAATTTACCATTGAATCCTTGTTTCTATTTTTTTTTTTTGAAAAATACAAAATAATAACCTTTCCAGTTGTCAAAAACAAACCACTGATCCAAAATGGCTGATAATGTTAATATATGATAAACATATTTGTACCAATATAACAAAAAAATAAATCGATAATTGAATGTACACAGCCCGCGAAAATTCAAAATTCACCTTTTCTTTTGAACACACCTCGTACGTAGTTGTTGAACAACGATGGGGAACTTGGTCTAGTCGCGCAATGGTAATAGACCCGCCCGACAAGCGGAAGATTTATAGTTCATGTACTTTTATTATCAGTTCATAACTAATTACTTATATTGTACCTATTTAATTATTGAAGAAGTTAATATTAACATAACCTAAATGAAACATGAAACCGAAAAAAACAACAGAAAATAAAAACATATCAGTCACATCTGGGACTAGAATCCAGGATCTCTGTCTTTCCGGACAACCGCTTTACCAACTTAGCTAATGAGACCAGTTCAATTTATGTCATCTTCATCTATATCATATTTCAAATTGAAGACTTCTTCAAAATCATCCCCTATTTTTTAATCCCATATTATTGGCAGCTATCTTCATATTGTATATACTTACTTCATTTGCAATCTAATTATTATTGTGTGCATATTATTAAACTCCTCTAACTACGTGATAATGTTTACTACTTTATTCTTTTTTTTTAATCTTGTTAGCTTCATAAATGAGAAATCTGTATTTAACCACTGTTAGCACAAGAAACTTTGTTGGCTCACCTTTTGTTAAACTTCCTTTGTATATATATTTGTATTAAAAACTATTTCTTTCTTACAAATAAATAAATAAATTCTCTTCTGGCATTCTGACTTCTGCCATGGCCCGACTCACGTATTTGATTAATTTGATCGTGCCATGTATTCCTCGGGAATCCTCGGCTTCTTCTATCATTCATACGAGTATGTTAATATTCTCTTTAAAATTATTTTCATCCTTTATTCGCTCTACATGCCCAGATCATCTGAGCATCCTTTTCTTAATCTTACTCATTATGCTTACATAAACCTCGCATTCTTTACCAGGATACATTCTTTACCAGGGGCGTCACCAACAAAGACAAAGAAGATTGGAAGAAAGGATCAGTACCCCCGGCCCCCGTCCTCACCCGCCGCCCAACTTCACATAACTCCTATCATTCGTATTAGCGTCTTGCAATATATCGTAAGGAATAAATACAGATAGCTTCTATTTTTATTTTTTTCAATTAAACATGTATGAAAACTTAGACCAAGCCGTATTTAGTTTTGATAATTTAACTGCATCCTTTATATGGTCTATAAATAATGTGTAATGATAGTGTCCAAAAAAAAATGTCATAGATTTAATATAGGAATAATGTAAGAATAGGAAGTAAGATTTGTAAAGCGCCCTTGAGGTGATTTTTCACAAAAACGGCGCTATAAAAATCATCCGAATATTATTATTATTATTATTATACAAGGTAATATTGAAGAAACTAATAATATTGTTTACAATATTATTTTATTGTTAGCTAGAAACTAGCAACATTTGAAGCACCCGGCATTGCCCGGTGTCATGTGTGGTTTGGAGTAAATTTTTGATGATATATTAACCCTACCCCTACCCAATAATTTTTCATTTATTTTGAACTTCAAGTGGGCATATTTCATTAGGAAATACCAAAATTCTGATTTAAGGGGTAGAAAGGGGGGATGGAGGTGGTTTTCAAAATGTCATGTAAATCATAACCTTCCTCTTATTTTGAAGGTTAAGTTTGCGAAATTTTATCAAGCTCGGAATAAAACTGTAGATTTGTATGGAAAACAAACACACCGCCCGCCTGGGACATTACTTTTTTTTATAATAGAAGAAGAAGAGGAAGATAGAAAAAGAAGACTAGTTTTTTAAAGCGCTTTATGTGGGTAATACATATTTTATTATCCATGGGAGTTAATTAATTGTTAACAAAAAATAGCAAACATACTCGATTCAGTATGTTATCAAGTTCATTCGGATCTTAACACCAACAGGTTTGTCAAGTTATTTTTTTAAATCTTTGAGCTAATTTACATTCAGTACGTCTAAAATTTGACGTTGACGAACTCTCAAATCGTTAAAATATTTAATGGATGAAGGCTAGTAACTTGATTAATGTTAATATCTGCACATTAGTTAGGCTGCTTTAATAAAGTGGACTATGAAATTAAAAAAAAAAACTTCTAACTGATTTAAGAACGATCTGTACTATTAAAATCTAAGTGCTTAAACAAGGCCAGATCGCCCTTAATGGGTGAAAGCCATAAAAAAAAACTTTCGAGCAGATTTTAAAAGAAAATACTCTCCATAGTTTAAGTATGGTAAATTGCAGTGGCGACTCTTGACTTCTGAGTGAGCTAGAATGCTAAAATTGAAAAATACGACGTAATTGATGTTGTTGAAGCTGAAAATGATGTTTATTTTCTTTCAAAAAAAGAAAATAAACATCATTTTCAGCTTCAACAACACCAATAATGTCGTATTTTTCAATCTTAGCAGTCTAGTTCACTCAAAATTCACGAGCCGCCACTGGTAAATTGCATCATATCGCCAGCGTTGGGAATCTCTGCTGTATAATGTAACTGTAGAAAAACATTGCTTTTAATTTAAAAAAATAATTTCCGTTTTATTTATTATAAGATTATCCTTAAATTTTTTCTTATCCCAGTCAATCAATCAATCGATACATCTGAAAAATATAATATTATTGACTAGATGTGGATAGTTTAGAATATAACGCTTTTAAGAATGATATAGTACTCAAACAAACTCACAAACTTTATAAACATTCACACCCCGCCAAGACCAACCCGACAAATCGATTTTTTTCATTTGCCCGCATGCAGGAGCCATCTTACGATAAATTCTCCAATTCCCCGTATTTGTGCGCATATAAGGCACAATTTCACAATATCGACTTTCTTTACGACACCCTTTCAAAATATCGAACCGAAGTAATACGTAAGACCACAAATTGATGTACAAGTATAAAATGTATCGAAAGCATCTCCTGTCCCGATCCTATCTTCTCTTCCTCTCCCCCTTCTTTCTAATTTTGTTTTTTTCTTCATCTTGTTAGCTTTATAAATAAAACATCTGTATTAAACCACTGTTAGCACAATAAATTTTGTTGGGTTACCTTTTGTTAAGCTTCCTATATATATTTGTATTAAAAGCTATTTGTTTCTTATAAATAAATAGATATATGTAACAAAGTCCACCATGACTTCTTTCTTTGAAATATCTATGAAGTCTCATTCCAAAACAGTTATACTTATTTTTTCAGCAGTTCAGCAAGTAGTAACTCAATGTTATTGTATCGACAGCACCAATAAGTTACGATATAATAATAATAATAAAGTATTCAATCAATGTAACGACCTTGACAATGAAGGTCCATGTTGGGCGCCAAATATGGCATGACTTGTTTAAATAATATTATTGCAAGACTATCAGCGGCTGTGTTGAGAAAGAATACATGTTCACGCGCATGTTTACATGCAAAATTAGGAGAGTAAGTCAAAATAACAGTGACGAAATCGACCAAAACTGTCGAAAGAATAAACCAGAATAGTTCCTTTCTATTGAAACAAAACCCAGTGTTCCCAGACAAGATATTTTGATAATTTTTTTACTACGAAGTAACCCTTTACTAAGATATTCGACGAACGCTGTTGCTGAGTGGTAATTCATGCAAATGCAAAAAACGTATTGATTGGCAATGGGTTTTTCTAAAGAGTGTCGTAGAGCTTATTCGTTCCAAAGTGGAGAATACTGTCAGAAATTCTTGGTAAAAGACGACCAAGAATCATAAAAGAGCTCAATCACCTGATATTTTTCATATACGCCATAGATATGAATATATATTTTTATTATTATAATCGAAAATGACTACATTTAAATTCTATTTACAATGCTACACTCTTCTTTTAAGGAATGCTTATGTAGAAAAGCGGGGTGTACATATTGCGTTTACATAATAAAGTTTTCTAAAAGTGTTACAAGAAAACGGCGATTGAAAAATGATTATATAATAATGTTGTTAATGTTGAGTCGGTCGTTTACACAATGGACAAAAGGGAGAAATATTATGTTCATATATTCTCCGTTCCATTTCCTTCTCCATCCAAGCTGTAACACCATATGAACATGACATAGAAAGCAATCCATTAGCTACGAAGGTGGCAATTCATAATATGCGTAATTCTACCATAATAAGAAAGAGGAATATGTGTTAAATTTTCTTTATTAAATTATCTATAAATATTGAACATAATAATCGCTTGTAGCAAGTTATAATGTGCTGTTAATAATTTACTTATTAATAAATCTATACAAAATTAGCTTACACAACCTATGTTGAGACAGGCAACTTTACAAATATATATTTTAAAAGAGCTAATCAAGAATATTGGTAACAATAATAGATATATAAAAGTTATGGAAACGCAGAGATACGCTTGGTAATACTGTGTTAGTTCATTGGTTATTGCACGAACTTTATTGATTATCCACTGTTTAGTGGCGATTTTAAATTGACTTGAACTTTTCAAGTGTCTTGTTTTGTCGGGTAAGTTATTATATGACGTAGATGAAAAGTTATCGTCCGAATGTTGCTATTGTTTAAGGGTTCAGAATGAGTTGCTCTTATTCTCGAAAAAAAAAGAGTTCCTCTCATGCAGAATTACTGCAAGGACTAGAATCAGGACCCCTCTTTGTATTTCAAAATTCATTTTGCGGTTGAATATACTGTTCGTTTGGAAGAAGTAATTTTGTTTCAAGCTATTTTGACTCGAGCTATTTTGACTCGAGCTATTTTGTAGTGAAGCACTAAAACACCTCCCTAGAATTTGAAATTTCATTGGGAAATAATCATGATGATGTATGCTTCCATACGAGTCCTTAAATAAAATTAGTCAACTTCCACCACCTCCTCTATAAAACATATTGGCCGGAAGTAAAGAGGAGTAAGCATGCCATAAAGCAAGCAAACTGTGGGCTTCTCAAAGCCATAATTAGGATTATCTTGTCACTCGAAGTGTCAATCAGAAGTATGACAAAGCATTAAATTAACATCATTGCATTCATCAATATTGGATTAAACGATACGTGGGCCGCAATGTGCATTTGTAATTTATTGCAGTTGTTGATGAATTTCTAACGGAGAATGAGGAAGGTTGTAGTTGAAATACTTAATTAATAATTGAAAGTCCTATACATTCCACTACCCACACTTATGCTTACAAAATTTATGAATTTGCTTCAGCATATTATGAATACATCTATTCTATGATTAAGCACGGAATAGTGTTTTGAGGAAATTCAGTAAACGTCAAAGATATTTTTACTATCCAAAAGAGATGGATTAGAGAAATCACAAATTCAGGTTATCTGGATTCTTACCCTCGATACCATCTTTAAAAAACTGAAATTTTTGACGACCACTATATATATATATAATGGAGTTATGCCTATTAGTACGGTCATCCCCCAACAGGTTTCCACTAAAACACTCAAGATTTACAGAAAACCTGCTAATACCAAAACCCAACAAAACAGTACTTAAAAAAGGACCTTACTACCTGGCAATTAAAGTATACAAAAACCTTCCACGTACCACCAAACAAACACACGATCTACTTCTATTTAAATCATATCTAAAAACATTCCTTCTGAACAAATGTCACTACACCTTAAACGAGTACTTTGAACACATCAATTGAACCCACTTATATAACTTCTCTATATTTTATGTGTATTTTTATTTCAATTTATATAAACATATGTATTTCGGCGGTTGTCTGTAAGAAATAGCATGTACCTATAAGCTGTAAGTACTCTTTGTACTTTATACTTTTATTTATACAATAATAAAAATAATAATAATACTAATGTGTTTATTTCAGCTGAACAAAGCGGTGAGTGCAATACTTTGCCAAATGAAAGGTACATCTAAACAAATTACATGATGAGGAAACAGAATACAAAAAGAAAATAAAAATAAAAAAGGTGAACATATTTACCCCTTATGCTACGGCGGTTTGAGTGAAATTCTCCATCTATGGTGTAGGGGCGCGCCCTGCCACTGGGCGACGGCGTGAGCGTTTTCCGATCTCCGGTGGCTCCGGTGACTCGTCCCGTATAATCTATGGCGCATTAAAGCAGCGAACCCATGCACCCTTACCTCTGCGAACATCTGCGAACATCTGCGAGGCGCTGCATCGCCAAGGGAGGCCGAACAGCGCCCTGTAAGCATAGTTATATTGTACTCAGAGTGTGTTCATGACGCTTTACCTTGTCCGTAGTTCGCCAGTGTAAAAGCTCATGCAGTATGTCTGGAGAGAATATATTTTAATTCGTCTTTGAATTTATTATGTTGTATTCGACAATTTTACAATCACAACGTGGATATATGGTGATTGCAAAAGTGGGAGTCATGAAAAATAAAAGAAAGGTCATAGATGTACTGGACGGATCGAGTATTAAAAAAGTACATGTGCTTTAGGTACTTAGGTACAGTAGTTAATCAAATGATCAAAAATATGTGTCGGACTAATAAATCAAATAGATATTTCAGAGCTCCGTTGACATTACGAGCTAAGACTACAATTCCCCGTACATTGCAGATGGGAAGCCATGATTATTAATTTCGTAAAACTTAATTAATTAATGGATTTGGGCAATTATAAAATGATTTTGAAAGCCGAAACAACCATCACCATAAAATACTAAGCAAACTAGCATAATATTGTTTTGATACCTCATTTTAAATTTGCGCAGAGATTTAAAAATAAATGTTAGGATTATTACGTAAATTGGGTTAATAAACGGATTAAAAAAAATCTTAATTTCGCTAATATGTAAGTATTGAGAAGTATAAGAGAGTTTGTGGTTTAATTGCCTTCATTATGGTGGTTTGTAAAAATGTTATTACAATAAATTTAATGACATGAACGCATAATAATTATCATAGGTACGCACACGAAAATAAGTTTAAAATTTCAATTAACACGCTATAATAGACATTCCGTTTCAAATTTAACCGATAATTGCTCGATTAACAAAATAATAGGCCTTGGAGGAAATACCATAACAAGCTTACCCCCAGGCATTTCATTACAGATATCATTACCCACAAGCATTTAAAATTAAAAAAAAAAACAGGGATTGTAGTTATAATTGAGTTAATTATGAAATTTAAAAAATATTATTAGTTTTCAGTAAACCTTGTTTGGGAAAAGCTTTTAATAAGCGACACTATTGAAATTTTATCAAAGCTCTTTATACATAAATAGCTTGGCAAGAACGTTAATAGATGTCGCCGTATTATACATTTTAAGCATAATGTTTTGAAACAATACAGTCTGCAATTTTTAATTATTAATTTTTTAAATCCATGTAATTTTTTAAAACATTAAATTAGATAAATATCAAAGATTGTTGGTCATATGTTCGTTGAATTAAAAAAAAATGTGTTTACATATATTTTCCATGTGAATAACAAAACTAATTGTGATAAAGAATTTAATAGCGTAATTTTATGATATTAAATCTAAACTTGCATCCCTCCTGTATTTATCAATAAATACTTTAATTTAGAAAAAATCTGTAAGCTACATAAATGTACGAGTATCAGAATGTGATTTGCTTTTTAAAAACGGCCTCGAATTCATCGTCGAATAACAAATTTTTTTCGAAACATATTTTGAAAAAAAAATCAGATAAAGGCCACAGCAAAATTTGTCAAAAAAATAAAATTTCGATATCATTTCCCCACCATGGTATTACCTACGCAGAGAAATGGGCATATAGTGAAATGTTTCGTTTATAATTATGTAATTACCGACCTTCAATTTATAATTATGTACTTATAATAATGTATGTTTATAATTATGTACTTACCGACCTTTATGCAATGCCAAATAAACAAACATTAATTCGAATATTTTATTTCATTTCAAACGTTTATTTTTTCAAAATATATGTAAATAATAAAGTTCTTAAGTAACAAAAAAAAAACCTTCTTCTTTTGAATATGCAATCTGTGGTTAACCAGAGTGTTATATCTATGGGCTAACCTGAATAAAACATGGCGGGTTCCATGTTTTTCACACTAATTTTAAAACGTTATAGCAACAGTTTCACATATTGGATTTCATTCAAACTGCTTTCTAAACCTTCCCGGCACTAATAAAAACAATCTGTTTTTTTTTAACAATTTTCAGTGAAACCAGTCCAGTGATTTTCGAGAACATCGAGGACAAACAAACTCACATTGATTTATATATATATATATATAGATTTTGAAAATTTACATAATTTTACGTTTATCAAAATCAAATATGACGCTAATTATAACGCTTCATTAAAACCGATGTCAATGTTTTTTTTTTTTTTTAAATACGGATTAAAAAATTTAGGTTATGTTCATTAAAAAAAGCACGGGAAAATGATTGAAATTATTTTACCCACTTAAAATTATTTTCGCATTTTTGATATTTTGTAAAACATTCTCAAGACGGTCGGAAAAAGCCGTATTTTTTATTTGATTTTGATAAATGCTAAACATATTCAAATTTCAAAAACATTTTTATCGCATTGCGTAATAATATTATCATTATTTCGAATAATGAAATAATCCCTTTCCCTTTTGAGAGGGAGGTCCTATCAAACATAAAAATATTATATAAAATAATATTCAGCATCCAATGTTATTTTGTGTCCACGATAGGAAGAGATTTAGCTGCCTCACCCAAAATATTAAAGTATATTGATTGAGCAATCATTCTTCCAAAATAATAACATGTTGATTGGCAGGTGGTAAGGTTAAACATTGCCTAGAACCACGCTTCTCAATCGCAAACAAAACCGACTCCAACATGTTAATGGGAATATGGTAATAGCCAATAAACACATCACATTTCCTAGTACCGATAATGTATTTAAGTAACCTTATTATTTACTGACTTCCGATATATATTAATTGTTCGATATATCATTGCCCGTTAATAAAATTTTATACTAGCTAGCTTCCATATAGGAATACAAGAACTGCCTACCTTACCACATTCACTTAATAAAATATTAAATTTTTGTATAATTCTTATACGCGCCCCACCAACCGCCCTAATATAACGTGTAAAAATCAGGAACTAAGCATGCAAAATGACGCACATATCATATTCAAATATTGACTGTATTCTACACAAAATATGTACATGTGTGCGTAATGCGCATTCAAGGGAAGACTCGTTTATGTTAGTGCCGAAAAAAACCTTTCGTTACAAACCACAAATGTAGCAATCAGTGCCATCTCTTGGTAAATCTGTTAATTAGTACAGCTTTAATAATGAAATAATTATCATGTTATGTTGGTTTTATTTCTTTCTTCATAAAAAATATGGAAATCTTACATATCTAGTCATTGGCTTGTAGTATGCATAAACAAAGTGGTTATTTAGAGATTTAATGTAACCAACATTGGCTAAAGCCAGCAGCTCTTTGCCATTCTTAGCAAAAACTTAACACAACCGTGGTAGGTTTTTTTTTTAAATCTGTCTACCCTGATTTTGCATACTGATAGTGGTTCAAATGGTTCGCATTCCCCATTTACCCCGCAGAAGTACCACAATATAGTAACACCACTACACAAACAAAAATAAATTCAAAACAATCCTTGTGTGTCTTTAATGTTATAAGTAGCCTAGCTAGAGGATCCACCAATCATAGGTTATGCAAATCAAATTTCATAATGTTACTATTAAGTTCTGTAGGTTTCTGAGTTTTATATTATTATTGTGACAGCTGTTTCGGCGTTCAAAGCCATTTTAAAACTGTGGTTAGTCCACGTTGAGAATTAATGGTACCTTAAATGATTTATTACCGGTGAAATCGATTTCCTGAGAAAATAATTGTGATAATAGATTATTTATTCTGAGAGGTATTTACAGTAGAATACTTGCAGAACTTAATAATAATATTACAGTTCTACGAATTAAACACAAAAACCATTAATAAAAATATTAAGAATTAGTCTGAATAGTAAAATTTTACTCAGAAATCTTCATCCTTCAGACTGAAGTCCGGAACGAAAAACGGTAAAAAACGAAACTGCACTCGCGCCAGTCGCACACATTTCAAAGCCATTTATTATTATGTACCCACACAAAACAAATGCTTAAAAAATTGCAATAACAAAAATCTTTCTCTGCATCCTTGTGTCAATTCAACAGCCTCAATGCACTTCGTATCCAATCCATCAATTTTAACATAGCCTCAAGATATGAAAGTATTAGGTCGTTTTTTATGGCATATTTTATATCATAATGCATGAGTTAATTAATGCGGCATGATTTGGATTCAGTTACTCGGATTAGGTTCCGAGTTGATTGAAATTAACACTGAATAATAGAACACTTCAATGTTGTGTCATAAAAAAAATGTTCTTGAACCAATCTGTCGATAGGGTCAGATCTAATTACAATGCTAACAGAAGCGGGTGGATTAACGCCTTTTAAAAGGTTAACAGTAAAAGGAATTATATTGAGATCAATGTTTTCTTAAGAAAGATAGAGCTAAGTGAAATGTAGCTTTAAATCGGCAAACAGGAATAACGAACTACATAATTTTTGAGTATCAACCATTAAATTGATATTTTAATTTATTTTTTATCGGAATAATAAGCTTATAAATCGCATCGTAATTTTTTTTTAAACATTAAAATTTCAAATATCAAATAAAAAGTATATAAAAAAGGTAACGATCGCATCTGGGATTCGATCACAGAACCTCTCGGTCTATTTGAGAAATTCGCTCTAACCAATTGAGTTAATGCCACCTCATTGTTCTTTGTCATTTTGATCTATATCATACTTCAATTTAAGAATTGCTAATATCATCTTCTATTAATTCCCATATATTTTTGGCTGCTATCTTCTATATTGACTGCATGATTCTACCCGAATTTATTAGCAATCTAGATGGTGTCTCGGATATATCTAGCTGATTTTTATTTATATGGGACATCTATTAATCTTTTATTGGTAGCTAATTGACATTGCGAAGTACCGTGCTGAAAACATAAACATCTGTACAATGAATGAATTAAAAATTAATTTGTAATCACCATTTTATTAATATATACATATCAACATGTTGCGATGCTTTCCTTATCAGGAATATACAGAATATTATATATTGTTAATAATAATTTAATAATCTGCATAATGTTTACTAACTAATAATGTTTAAAGTAAATAATAATGTAATTGGGAACTTACTTAATATTGAGTTTTATTAAATATTGATATTTTTAAAGAATGCCATTCGCTTAATAACAGCTGACAGCTGTCATCCGAGAGAAGCGGAATCGCAGTTAGGCAAGAAGTTTTTAAGCTTAAGGAAAAGATAAATCTTCCTTAAAAATAATGGGAATTTTGCTCCGGTCACGGATAAGGTTCGAGTACCAAATGCGACCGATAAATTTTTATTTTCCGTGTCTTTTCAGTTTCATATTTCATTTGAGATTTGTTAATATTATATACCATGATAAAAATAAAAACATTTTTAATATTCAAACAATTGAAAAATAATAAAACACAGGAAACGTAAAAGAATGGGGTGCGACCGAGAAATTCGCAATTAAAGTTTTTAATATTATCAAGAATGTTTCATTCTATTTGTAACAGGATCTTGAACAGGAATTATTGATAAAAAATGATAAATTTCTTACAGAGTAATCTTAATTGATTGAGTCAAATATGTAAATATGGTGCATTTATTATTGACGATCAGTAAAAGGATTTAACAATATTAAGCATTATGCAGTTCCTACTCTCTATGGTTTTTTAATGCAAATTGAATCCTTAGTTAATATTTTACAATATCCTTAATAATAATAATAATAATCGCACCATTTCTATAGCACCGCTTTTGTGAAAAATCACCTCAGGGGCGCTGTACAAATATTACTTCCGATTCTTATATTATTCTTATATTACGTCTATTATACGAATTTATTATTATTATTTTATTTTTTTCCTTATGGTCATTACCACGTCACAGAGTGGTAGATACTCTCAGTATTGCCAGTTAAGCGAGAAGTCTTTAAACCGAAGGAAAAGGATAAGGAATGTTCCTTAAAAAGAACCAGAATAGCGTCTCATTAGGTCAGTCGGTAGAGCGGTTGTCCCGGTGAGACAGAGGTCCTGGAATCGATTCCCAGCGTGAATGATACCTTTTTATTTTCTGTGTTTTTTTTTAGGTTTTGTGTTACATTTAGGATTGGTAAATATTGTCTTCTACAATGATTATTTTTTTTTATAAAGGATAGAGAGGTTTGGAATATGTCGACAAGATCTTTATAGGTATTGACAGTTCGATGAAGGGGTGAGTTATAGGAAGAGTTTGTACTGAGGTTGTCACAGTGGAAAATATGGTAAAGTCGAGTAGATCTAACAGGCACACGGATATTTATAGGATTTAACATTTGAGGGCAGTCTATGAAATTTCAGTAATTAAAAAAATGCATAAGAATGTCATTAATCGTTTTCCTGGAAGAAAGTAGCGGAAATTTATATTAATAAATTGATCAAATTATTTCTTTGGTGTGAAGTAAAATGCTTGAAATGTGAAGCATTTCCGATCGGGTTTAAATGTAATTTCCATAAATTATGATATTTATAGAATGTGTTAAAGAAAAAACATATCAATTGATTGATCTTAATCCTTGTCAGTAATTAAATTGACATTCGTAGCATTTCCTACCGCGCGATGCATTCCTTGAAACTGTACAGTCATTGAATGGCATTAAATGAGAACAATTCTCGATCAATAATAATTAATCAAGATATCTTTTAACATTTAATATTTCAAGTCTGTCCAGATTGTGATCTGATTGTTAGAAAAGCACTCTTGATTTGATGATTCAAATCACTGAAGACACAATTCATAGAAGTGAAGGAAAACGAATGTCGTATATTTGCATAAGACCTTTCTAATCTTTTCAGGCTTTAGAGAAGCTAATGAACGCTATGGCATTAATTAAAAAAAAAAATACTTTTAGCACGTAATGCTTTTAAATATTGAAATGAATTGTCTCTGATCATTTCACGCGAGGCAGCCAATACAGGGTTCTGTTTCTACCCAAGTGCAGAACTAATTTACCAATGGTGATTCCCATGAGAAGACTTACTGCATAAATTAACTGCCTCGCAGGAAATGATTTTCCATATGACCTACAACAAGATTAAGCACGAACTAGCTATTATTCTATATATTTATGTACTTACAAGAAAACTTTTTAAAGAAAATCTTATATAATTAGGTTAACTGTATTTTTCGGTAATTTTTTTTATCGGTTTTGCATTATATTGGTGTACATAATTGTTTAACCGCCGGTCTTTTGGGATTTTATTCAAAATTTTATATATTTTATTCAAACAATATGTGTTTACAATATACTAACTTGTATGGGAGAGACGAAAATACCCGAACATATCTGTTAGCTTCGGCTGACCTCGAAATACTAAACAAGATGACGTAGGAACAAACTTGACGTATACTTGAATGTTTTGTGGGGTTTGGGTATAGCTTTTTTTGTACCTGAACTTACGGGACACGGCTTGTTGCGTTCGGGCAACAATATAGCGGCCATATTACGTACGTTAATATGGGTAGGGCGGTCAAAAAAAAAACCTACCATAAAGCAGAAAATCTGTTTGCTTGCCCTACAACTTACTCGAATGGTGAGCTGGCGTTATGATATTTTGCACGCAGCTTTCACAGAGTTCTAAATCTTATTCCAGATGCCACGTTTGTTAAAAAAGTTTTATATCTTTTGATACATAATAAATAAATAAAAAGATTATTTACTAATTTAAGCTACTGAACTTAATACCGGTTTTTCATCGTAGGACCACCAGACTATGCACAAGTGGGTAGTCGTATTTATTGTCTTTTAATTACTACTAAAAGGTTCTTTATTTTTTGTTTAAGACAGCACGTTTTATACGTAAATAATTTTCAACACATCTCTTCAGATTGTTATTTCGAATAGCAGTAATGGCTCATTATAGGCACTTGTCGAAATTTATAGGATCGGTCTCAGAGAGCGATTCGATTTGAACATGTTCAATTCTGATTTTGGCGGTCACGTGATATAGTTGCCAGTTTTCACCGTGGCGGCGGTGCTGCGTTCGCATATCTTCACCACAAGCCACCACGCGTCGCTGCTACCGCATCGTCTGAAATCTACAATAAAAGTTGACATTTTCGTTTGTTTTGATTTAAAAAAAAAATTAATTATATCAAATTTAATAATGTTATTATTAAGTTCTGAAAGTATTTTTAGTTTTTATCATTGTGACAGCTGTTTCGGCGTTCAAGGCCATTTTCAAACTGCGGTTAATCCACGTTGTGGCGACTTATTTTGACGATTTTATTCACTCCCACTCCATTCTAATTTGGGCGGGGTTTTTTAAAAATAATAATTTATTATTGGTAAAACCGATTTAGTTAGAAAACAATTAAAATTCTGAATTCTGTGAGGTTTTTACATTTATAATGTGTTTCCTCGTATTTAGCTGATAATGTTTTCTTAATTGATTGATTTAAATGTGTTATATTGTTTTCATAATGTGAACATACTGAGAAGCGGTCAATATGTAAATTTCCTTACTTCGTTAATTAATGTTATATTAGATTCATTCGTTTGTTTGTTAATTTCTAATTGTTCAAGTAAATTTAATCTAAGACCCTTTCTTTCCATATGTGAGGATGTAGGCTTGTTATTGTCAAGCGGGACGTGATTGTTTACTTAGAGATATTCTGCGAATTTTGAAGAAGTGCTTTTATTTTTCTAGCATCGTATATGTTCTTTAAATCTAGTTGAGAAAGCCCTTCCCGTCTGCCCGATATAGGTAGCGTTGCAGTCGGCGTGGTCAAATTTTAACTAAAAACTAAAAATACTTGCAGAACTTAATAATCACATTATTAAATGTGATTTAATTTTTTTTTTAAATGGAGTTCTACGAATTAAACAAAAAAAAACAATTGATTGTTTTGATTATTGTCTATTTTTTTTCTTAGAATAATGAATCGCGATTTCATTTTCTACTTTGTTAATCAACTCGGCATAATTAACACAAATCAGTCGTTTCGAAAATATAGAACAAGGTTTGTACAACATTTTTGTGATAGTTCACTCGCTAGTTTAAACTCGCAGTTCCAGATATTCCAGTAGTTCCGTGTGACTCTCTACAAGCAGTTAGAAGTAGCGATCAGTCGCCGAGGAAATAAAATTGTAACCGAGGCTTATAGCAATGCAAATAATTAAAACCCTCAACAATAAAACCGTTAATGCACCAGGAATACGTGAGTATTAATTATCTTAGGGACAGAGTGGTAAGCTTCTTGGCTCTGGCCCAAGTGGTCCTGGGGTCGAAACCAATGGACACAGTTTCAATAACCGAACACTAATGCAGCAAAGAACTCACAATTTACTAGCGCAATCACAAAATATTGAAATTGTTAACCTCGATATAGACTTAGTCCTACTGAGGTTAATATTTGTATGGAAAGCAATGCATTTTAATTGTGAAGAAACAGTAAATAAATATATATACCCACTACGAAAAATTAATAGACTCGGACATTTTTCGCGATTCTTTACTAAGATACGAAATAGTTTTATTTAATTTTTTTGAGCGATATAAATTAATTTAAAACTACACTGATTTTTTCTTTAAAAATTTATTCATAGTCAATTACAATTCTTGATTTCAAAACTACTCTATTTCTCCACATGATCTCTCCACAAACTTTCTTTCTTTTTAGTTTTATTAGTTACAAATTACTATTATTTTTTTTAAAGAAGGACAATCATTCCCGGGTTACGAATAACCTAACAATGTTTGAAAATCTCCTACTTCCATCACAGTATGCGGAAGGTGTAGTTTTGTCGTGATGAAGGACTTAGGAATTGAACTTATCAGGATACACAGTATACTGAGAAGTACACAAGAATAGGCTAATAATAAACGTAGAAAAATTACAATGTAATAATGGACAAATTACAAACACGAATTCACAATATGTGAAGAAAGTAGGTAAGTAATTAATTAAAAATTATTAAAAAATATGTATATAAAAAATTTCAACAATAAATTCACAATAAAAAATATTTTATTATATTCTAAATAACACCAAAGAAATAACTAGCCGAAAAAAGACATTATTATTATAATAATTTTTATTAATAATTTTATAAATATTGGTATTCAGGTGAAAATAAATTTAAGAGATAGCTATATATTTTAATTATATACAATATATAAAATATTTCCTCGATAATAATATTTAAGTGATTATTAACACTTTTTACAATTTCCTAAAATTTAAAAATGATCTAAATGTAATATTTATATTTTAACAACTGTTAATACTTGGTGGAATTCCATTGTAATGATTAAATAAAAAAAAATAAAAAAAACACTTTTTAACTTTTTTTTTTGTATAAGGCAATTCACCCCAAGAAGAGTGCTATGTGTCCTTTTAACTTTATTCCACTTTTATCTAATTGTAAACCAGTTGTATTCGTATGCAAACATTTTGAACCTTTATTTACGTCAAAAGAATGAGATGTTTCCACAGTATGGTTTACAAATTCAGAATAATTATTATTACTTTAAAACCTTAGGTGTTTCTTAGCTCAATTATTTTATTAATGTAAGATTTCTGTTATTTTACATTTATTGAAGAAGTATTTAAATTACGTTTGATTAATTTTCTAGCGTAGATTCTAAGATTTTGAATGCCATTGTAGCAGAGACGGCCTCCATGGTCGAGGGGTAAGGCTCTCGACTACGAATCCGAAGGTCGCGGGTTAAAATCCCGGCGTGCGCAAGTAAATTTTATTTAATTAATTTGTGCTAGTCCACATTTAATTCATTAAAAATAATATGTAAGTATATTTGCGCACGTTCCAGAGTGGAAGATACTCTCAGTATCGCCCTGGTGAAAGACCACCATTCAGAATTGAAATGTTGCTTGAAATGGCTTTTAGCCGTGTTTGGTGACCAGATCTGAATAGCCAGGTATTTCTCCACCTTCTTCTTCCCTTTATCCTTGCCCTCCTCAATACCTTCAGTCGCACAACATTCCCCAATTGGGGATGCCATAGTCTCACCGGCTCCAGACGGTTGGGAGCAGTTAAGACTCTTGTGGGGTATTCGTATAAAAAAAAAGCTGAGGAAGAGTTTCTCTTACTGTCTGATATCCAGACGCAATACATTTTTGCATGTCTACTCTACTCGCAGTAGCAATTGCTCTGTTTATTACCAATTTATGCGGTGTAAATATGACTATATTTATTTTAATTATTGTCATACTATTTATGATGTCTGAGTCCTTATTATTCTGACATTTGCGGATCGAATGCCGCCGCAAGTTTAACAGCCTTAATTATAGCAATTTACGTCAAGGAAAGGTTGTACACGGAACACCCAGTACAAAGGTAATGTAATATGATGTACTTGGTACTGTAGTGGAGCCGTAGAGGTAGTTAAATGGAATAGAACATACCTACTTAGTGCACATTTAATACATTATTAAAGTAATACTGAAAAAAACATCTAAATTCCCATCAGCTACATTGTACAACATTTTCCAAGTTCCAAAAATTAAGACTTCTTTAAAAAAACTCTTTATTAAAAATATTTAAAGATAACACGTTAAAACAATCAAAACTAAATACATCATTAAGGCATATATTTTCAATTCCTTTATTTTTTACACAATAAATGTACAATAATTATATTTACAAAGGGATAAAATATTTCGATAATCTTCCCGAAGAAGTTAAAAAAATTACAGATTCACTATTATTAAAAAATTAAATAAAAATCTTACTTAAAAAGCAAATTCCATTACTTCAAAATATATGTATATCTATAATTTTTTCAAACGATTTGTAACTTTGTGGCGTCATTATTAATTATATAATTAAAAATGTACTTTATATACAGTATACACCACTTTTATTAAAATATATAAATATTTCTACATGTTTCGACAGCAATGCTGTCATCCTCAGGAATATATGAATACTAAAAAATAATTTCAAGTACAGACAAATGATAAAAATTAGAATAATTTCACAATGGACAAATTATAAACATAAACAAAAATTAATTAACGTAGTTAATCAAAAATGCTAATAAAAAAATATTATAAAACATTGAATTGAATATTAGAAATTAAAACAGCATTGCTGTGGAATCATGTAGAAATATTTATATATTTTAATAAAAGTGGTTTATGCAAAGTACATTTTTAATTATTTAATATCTATATCTAATCATTCTAGCACAATAATGTTATTTGATGTCTATTATTGAAACAATTTACTATGTTTTTTCTTTTTTTACAACAATATGTGGATTTATAAATTAATTTAAAATTACGTTGTAAACACCACTTTTTAAATATATAAATATTAACATGTTTCGAAAGCGAAGCTTTCCCCATGACATACAGAATACTAAAAAATAATAATGTCAAGTATAGATAAATGATAAACATAGCTTTCGAAATATGATGATATGTATATATTAATAAAGTGGTGAATACAAAGTAATTTTCATTTAATTTATTAATAATGACGCCACAAAGTGAATACCAATCTTTTGAAGAAATTATAATTGAAATCGTTTGATCGCTTGGAACGTAAGTGTGTAGAAACCAAGATTTATTGCACCCTGAAATAGTTTCGGAAATTCGTTTTCGTAACGCGATAGTAAAACTGCATTCGTACCTTGCAGTGTCTGTTTTGTTAGATTTGTACTCGGAGATTGACTAGGAAATATTTTCACTATAACCCATGTACACTAAAACGGCAAAAGGTTTGTACTAACAGTTATAGTCCTCGCCACTTAAGGCTCTCGCTAGGTCTGGTGGTTTGGATGGGGAATGACAAAGCGAATACCAATCTTTAGAAGAAATTGGTGAAATTTAACGAAATCACCCACTCTTCCGAACCAAGTTTGGCTTATTTCTTTGTCTAAAGGTTGCTACGCAGCGCCCAATAAGAATATTAGAGATTTTGCAATAAAAATCTTCTTAAACTTCTTTCAAACGTACAACTCGACCTGTACGTGCATTCTTGTTAAAACAGGTGCCTACAAACATACATACATGATCAGGTGGTAGAGCGAAAAGCTCTGGAAAAACAAATATTTTTTCAATTTAAATGTCGCATGAAATGGATTTAAATATATTAAGTGACAGTATAGTTATTAACTTCTCTCAGTATCGCCCTGGTGAAATAACATAACTCAGAAGAAAAACATTGATTGAAGTGGCATTAGCAAAACGGTGACCAGATACTTACCAATCTTTCTTTTCTTCATTATCTCTCTTTCCCTACTCCCTTCAGAATCATAACATACTCCCACTAGGGATATCATAGTCCCACTGGCCACGGGCAGTTGTGACTGTTGTGCGGTTTTTAATGAAAAAATCTTTCTTTAATTTAATCAGTAAGAGGTACTTTGTTTACACAACTTTTAAAAAATTTAAATATCAACATGTTTCGAAAGCGTAGCTTTCTTCATCAGAATATATAGTAAATAGTAATACAGTAAAATATATAGTAAATTTTACTGGAAGATTCTATTGATCCCTTCTGCACAAGTCGGTACAAACACGCGCCCAACGTTAGCACAGGGTTGAATTTTTTACATGAGAACGGGTGGCTTCTAGGACACGTTCTTGTGTTCAACAGCTCGGCTGTGGAAAGATCAGCCGGCCTCTATGCTTTCTCCCTTCTACGAGATGGGTCTCTTCACTCCTTCCATCCTCTAAAAGACCCTCCACACAGCATCCCCAAAGGTGATATAAGCCTTGGGGGAAATAATTTCCCTCAAGGTCCCCCGTGGAAAAAAAAACTAGTGACAAAATAACTACACATATTTTGACAAAATAGCTACACATATTTTGAGAAAATATTCTTTGATTATTTTTCTTTTCCTTTCCCACATTATTCAGTCTCACAACCTTTTCCGAATAGAGGATGCTATAGTGCTAGTTGCTCCATGTAGTTCAGACTGTAGTGTCACAAAAAAACTTTTGTAAACAACATGAAAGTTCTCAGAATAATTTCTTAAAATAAAAAAAAATATGCATGTAATTAAAGTATAATAAATATGGGTGTGTATTTTCTAAATCGTTTTAAAAATAAAATATCGACCAATCGAGCAAATAGCAATGAGCCATTCAGCGCTAAATGCTTGGAATAATATGTATTAACAGAAATTTACTCCATTGCGGTGATTATACGCAATATTACTTAGGTACTTGGGGAGATAATACGAGGGCCATCAGGAAAGTCATTTTAACATGTTTTTATTAACGAAATTTAGTCAATAGAATATTTAGTCAGGTACTGCAAATACCGAATACTGAAAATAATATTGCTCGGAACCAATGGGACCCTGGTATTATAAAATGGGGTATGTTTTGTAGCTGAAGGGAGTTGGTCGGGATAGGAGATTAGGAAGAGGCAACTTGGAAAATAGCTCGCTAGTCAGATCTTGGCACTGAACACGGTTGAAGCTATAGTGATAATCGTAGATAATGGATGATTTTATTTCATGTGAGCGATTGTGAGAGTATCAAGCACTCTGGAACGTGTCGAAAATACACTTCCTATAATATGTGTATTTTATTTTATATTAATAACATTCAAACTAACATATACTTAAATGAAGTAATATTTTTTGCAATAACTGTGTATTAAACCGCGTAGAAATAAACATTTAAACATGTAGAACTTTATCATACATCTGTTAAAAAATATCCAATGCTTAATGGACTTAATCGGAAAAAATATTAAATAATGTCACCTAAATTTATTCGTAACTATTATTCTTAACATATATAGAAGGTTGATCGAAGAAAAACAGTAATTGCAGAATAGTATAGTAATAGTAACACGCATAACTGGAGAATTTGGTTTCCTATAACAGGTAAAGTTACTAGACAGGAACTAAAAGGATAGCTAACTAGGTATAAGCACTATTATTACTAGATAGTTTTTTGAGTTATTTATATATTTTCAATTGCTATTAATTATTATTCAATATCACGTACTTTATATTAGGTTATATGCTATATTAATGCATGTACATAATGTAAAATTAAAACAAAGATTTAGAGGATTCACTCGGTCACGGAGTTCGTCAGACTACGTGAAATTTGTATGTATTTTGTGATTCATTAAAGAGTCCAAATAAAACTGACAACCTTTATAACCAGCTTATTCGGCATCCGCTAAATAATTAATGATTCGCTTTTAATATGAATAACAATTTTTTTCGAACGGTCGGGAGGAATTATTAATATTGAATCTTTTTGAATTGCCCTCGCAGATAATGGGCGAAAAGGCTGCAACTGCTGACCGAGTCACGCCGCTGGCTGTGGCAATTCGCGGGAGGATTTTATAACATTTCTGGGGCAGTATACATTAAATGTAATACAGTACACTTTTACGGTCAATAATACACCGCAAGTATTGCACTGCACGCACCGAGGTGGGTCGATACAGGCTGTGTGAATAGCAGGAAGGAAGTACTTAACTGACGGTACTTGCTATGCAAACGAGGCTGAGATACTCTCTAATCGGCTATGTTTAGTCTTCTACTTCGTATGATGGAGGAGAGTTGGTTTAAGACAAAGTGGGATGCTGATATTGTACAATCAGTCGACAGCATCGGGGATCACTTGGTTCAGTACAGATCTGCCTTCGGGAAAATGATGGAGTTCTTCGACGATATCTATTTTTAGGAATCACATATGAAGAGCCAGTTGCTATCTTAGCAACTACCTCTTCTCCTTCTTCTCTTTCCTCTCTCCAATATCTTTTTGATTCACACCACGACCCAAATGGGGTTGTTACAGTTCCAATGGCCTCAAAAATTCACATTTAGTATTGTTTATTTTTGTATTAATATAAATTAAGTAGGTAATTATCAATTAACGCTCGATGAATTCTGAAATATAGAATTCAAAACACGTGTAAACCACAAATATCCTACTACGTACAGAGAAGCACAAATGTACTTCATTAGTAAATCACGAAAAAGGGATATGGAGATAGAACACGGAGGCATGAAATTGTTGAAATATTTACTGCATTACACAATGACTTAAAAAAGAGACTAACTTGAAAATGAAAATAAAAGTCAGGTTATTCTAATATTAAATGAAATAAATAATACATAATTACAGCATCTTAACATAATATGTATGAAGCAATTGTTAAGTATTTAGAAATACCATAAAACCCACTGATAATCTTTTTATATTCATTGAAATCAAATAAATCATCAATAAATTGCTTCAGCCGCGTAAGGTTTTCATTCAAACGCCAAATACATCACGGAACATTGAAAGCGAATCTGCAATAAAATTACGATTTGTATCGCTATCAATTTCAGGATCAATGTCGTAACGGATGGGTTTGCCGGTCTGCCGCGCGTTCAAGTATTCTTGGAACAAAATTTATTATGTGGAAGTATTCTGTATCTGTTCGTTCTAGAAGGAATTTCACCAGCCCGACGCAATACGGCCTAGCCACTCTAGGCAGGTTTACAGTGCGCAATGAATGAGTCTGTGATATGGATTGCAGGTATGTAAATTCATGCAATTGATTTTATGCTCGTACTTTGGGATTGTGCAATAGATGGCGTTGGTCGTATCAAAAGTAAATAAGCATCTAATTAATTGTTTTTGACGATATTTTTAAAACGTTTTTTTTTAGAATTTAAAATGTATTGCTGGAAAGATTTATTAGTAGCATTTACAGTCAGATTTACATCTGAATGTATCTAATTAGTATTTTACATAAATGAAAACAAGCGGTAAGCTTTAAAAATACAGTTACCTTAGAATCATTAACAACCTAATTTACAGCAGTGCCATCCTCGCCACTATTAAATTAAATTTACCGACGAGTAACACATGACAAACTGTAAAAATTTCTGCAACACTTACACAATCAACTATCAGTATCAATTATTAACCAATAGGATGCATGATTTGGGCAACAGGTGTTTTTGATTCATTTGCTGACTTCATTTATACAGTAAAGCCATCACTTACCAGCTATACCAGCACTTTGGTGAATCCTACAATATATAGTATTACAGCGTGGATAATGTAGCGTTAATATGTTTCGTTATAATATTGTTTTGGTTTTCTATTTTATGTCACCGTTAAACGTTTGGAAAAGATTGGTCATTACTTTATTATTTAGAATCTCTATGTACTTGTAATTTTTGATAGCTCTTTATATTATATTCTAAAATTCATTTAAAAGTCCTGATTGGCATATAATCAAGTAAATAAATGTAAGATACGGAATTTTAGATTGGCGCCACGCTGTCGCGATTATACCAAAAAATATTTTGAAATTTTTTAAACGCGTTATTCTGGAAACAATCAATTTTAGGATGTTTTTCAAAGTTACTGCAAATCGCAGGAATTAAACTAAATTATCTTAAAGTCGGTTGGTAAATAGCTGTCCACAGGTATTGACGAAGATTATGTAAAATAAATAATAACTGATATTTACAAAAGTACTTATTTATATTATCTCAATTGAATAAACAGAAAATATTGTGATTTAGCTACTATACAAGATGAGATTTATTTATCAAGAGTTTTTTAGTTTGCGCCTCAGTTCACGTGGAAGTTTATTCCAAGGAATAACGAAGAACTGCTGGTTTAAAATATATAGTAAACTTATAATCTGGATTTTATTCTTTCAACCTTCTGATAGCTGATTGTCTTGAATGGGTATTTTAAGGAATGCAGAGATTGGAATTATGAAACTAAGTTATTTCGTTAATTGCGCTGAATACTACATAGCAAAGCCTTAACTGGTTTAATATGATGTGGAAAAGATTGTAAATTGAGGGAAATAAAGATAACGTCGCATTATCATAGTATCCACAATAATAGACCACAGTTAATATGAAACGATATAGGTAATACAGGTAAGTTAAAGCTATATAAAATTAATGATTTATTCATGCTGCGGATATTAAAATAGATTTATAAATCTATGATTAAAGATAATATGAAATATTGAATTGAATTGGGTCTCTCAAGTAACAGTTTTTGAATTATTGCGTTCTCATTGCATTAAAGTACGTATTAAATAATAACCCTCGAGGCGACTTTGACAGTTGTTATGATAAGTACAGTTGAGGAATTTGAAGGGTCTTAATCATTATCGACTCGAGGTATTTTAAATAATGGCAGGCAAAATCATTGAAAAGAGATTGCTTTATTGCCTTTGTATTTACCTGTGTTTGAAACGGCATCTTAATTAATTCAGGAAAAATGATTTGTAGGTGTAGAAAATAAGTATTCGTTATGCAATACAACTAAGCCCTCATTTTTAATGTGCAACTATTTCACCTTCCAAAGTTTAATAAAAAAACTTGACGGGCTCCATGGTCGAGGGGTAAGGCTCTCAACTATATATGTGAAGGTCGGGGGTTCAAATCAAAATTAATTTGTGATGTTTTGCAATTAATCCCCTTAAAATAATATATAGTATATTTGCGCACGTTCCAGAGTGGAAGATACTCTCACTATCGCCGTGGTGAAAGACCACCATTCAGAATTGAAACGTTGCTTGAAATGGCTTTAAGCCGTGTTTGGTGACTAGATCTGAAGAGCCAGGTATTTTTCCCCACCTTCCTCTTCCCCTTCTCTTTCCCCTACCCAATACTATCAGCTTCACAAAATTCTCCAATTGGGGATTCCATAGTATCACTGGCTCCTGACGTTTGGAAACAGTTGGGATTTTTGTGCGGTATTCACATAAAAAAGGCAATATAACCAACTTTGATATGGTATATCAGAGATATAAAGAATCTAAAGACTAAAAGTTTCTTTATTTTTAACGTATTTACCAGAAAACCCTCAAGATAAGCCCTCATTTTGATAAATAAATATTTAACATATAAATTTATCTTGGAGATTGGTACCCCTATAGATAGTGTTAAATATTGTTAGTGTAACTTTCGTTACCCAATCATGCTCTATATAATAAAATATTGATTTACTGAATTATTCTTTTATTTAAATCATACGCCAAGTAAAACGCACTATTATATAGTATATTAGGAGGGGTAATTAAAAATAAATAAAAAAATACGTATGTCAGGCGAGTGTGTAGACGTTTTGACCCTATAATTAAATGTATATAAGTCACTTATATACTTACATATAGATAATACAGGTTTTATAGTGATTTTTGTACAAGTAAGCAAAACATTTTGAATTATTATTAGAAATGCACTACGAAAGTAATCCAATAAAAATAAGTTGCAAAAATAATCAACAATTATAATAATTACGCTGTATTTATAATAGAAGATTAATTACCGTTCCCAGATCAGTTGATGTAAGTTTATTTCCGGAATCTTTAGCGGAATAATTTAACACGTACGAGAATACAGCTGTCTGGCACGTCCGTTAAACTTGATACATTTATGTATTTCATAACTATAAATCAATAATCTTGCTAATGAATCTGATATAAGCGGATTACATTTGATTGTTAAGATTCCAGATATTGTGGATCTGGGGTTCGTGAAGCAAATGTGTTCAAAATACAAACGCACCAGATTTAGGATTGAAAAAAAGCCTATACAGATTTTTTTTTTTTTAATATTAAATCCATATAAGAGATGTAAATATGCAAACGAAAACTGTACCATCTTTGGTGATGTCGTATTGAGGTCGTTTTAGGCGAAGAAGGAAAGAACCTGGATATTGAAGACATCCATGTTGTAGGAGGGAGTAAAAATAATTGTTAACCCTTTCCACATCCAAGTTCCTGAGCACGATTTTGATAAATATCAACCTGGTTGAATGTTTTAGCACGAATTTATCATGTTGCTAGATGCACCCTCTGTTGAAATGCTGGTATAACAAACACGGCATACAAACTCAAAAAATGCCAAAATAACAATCAAATCAAACTTCGAAAGTAATCTATTTATTTAACTTAAAAGAGAATACATGTACATTGGTATATAAGTCACTTATATACTTACATATAGATAATACAGGTTTTATAGTGATTTTTGTACAAGTAAGCAAAACATTTTGAATTATTATTAGAAATGCACTACGAAAGTAATCCAATAAAAATAAGTTGCAAAAATAATCAACAATTATAATAATTACGCTGTATTTATAATAGAAGATTAATTACCGTTCCCAGATCAGTTGATGTAAGTTTATTTCCGGAATCTTTAGCGGAATAATTTAACACGTACGAGAATACAGCTGTCTGGCACGTCCGTTAAACTTGATACATTTATGTATTTCATAACTATAAATCAATAATCTTGCTAATGAATCTGATGTAAGCGGATTACATTTGATTGTTAAGATTCCAGATATTGTGGATCTGGGGTTCGTGAAGCAAATGTGTTCAAAATACAAACGCACCAGATTTAGGATTGAAAAAAAGCCTATACAGATTTTTTTTTTTTTAATATTAAATCCATATAAGAGATGTAAATATGCAAACGAAAACTGTACCATCTTTGGTGATGTCGTATTGAGGTCGTTTTAGGCGAAGAAGGAAAGAACCTGGATATTGAAGACATCCATGTTGTAGGAGGGAGTAAAAATAATTGTTAACCCTTTCCACATCCAAGTTCCTGAGCACGATTTTGATAAATATCAACCTGGTTGAATGTTTTAGCACGAATTTATCATGTTGCTAGATGCACCCTCTGTTGAAATGCTGGTATAACAAACACGGCATACAAACTCAAAAAATGCCAAAATAACAATCAAATCAAACTTCGAAAGTAATCTATTTATTTAACTTAAAAGAGAATACATGTACATTGGTCACATATATGCTAATATGAACATAATATCTACACACACATTTTTACAATTTAAGTCGCAATATATAATTAAGAATTATAAATCAAAATTTACAAATTACGTCATTAAAAATTGCACTATACGTATTTCGTCACTTCCTTCTTAAATTTCAAAACATTTTCTTCTTTCTTATTGATCGATTATTATTGGAAGACCTTCATGGCTCTATATAGTAATGAGTTTTGCGATATTGTTTTGTTATTCATTTATAATACTTATGCTTTAAGAAGCTGTTCTTTTTGGTAATATTTTCAGGTTTTTATTTGCAATTGCCCTTATGATGTTAAATTATCGAAAGAGGATAAAAATAATTTTTGAATAAAAGCTAATTTTCGAAATTATTTTTTTTGTTACTTAGAAGACAAATCCCATTCTTAAAAAAAACCGTTATCTTACGTAATAAGCAATTTCAATCAAATATTTAAAAAAAAAAACTGCTTGGAAAATAATGTTTTTGATTTGAGAAGCTCTGGCACGCTTATAATTCATTATTCTACTCAAATAATAATTTGGTAAGACTAATAAAAAATGCAAGCGCTACACCGCGTGGTGTGTTCGAAATCTGTTTAACGACCGACATTATATTATTTATATGTTTTGTGTGGGCATTATCAATTCACCTTGAAACTTTCACTGACATTTAAATTGAAACAATATACAACTGGTTCAGGATTACACATTATAATTGTTCTGATTAACGCCGACAAAGATAGAAGTGCAAAGTATTTATATTGAGATAATAAATACTTTGTTACGTGAATTTATATCGGAATTTTAAATACTTGCTATTTTTTTGTGTAATCATGATTGTATTTGTTATTTATGGTTTTTTGGGAAAATGAAAGCAAGGGATGGATTATGTGTATAGGTAACTGGGAGTCAGGGTATCCAGGAGTGTCGGTCGTGTGAATCCACACACCCACTGCGGTGCAAGGCGATGGGTCAGGAGAGTCCTGCTGGGAAGGACTCTCAATGCGACTGCTTTAAACACCATCCAGCACAATTCATAGTGGATTCTTTCGGGGACTTGAGCCAATGAAGGTTATGAAGGTGTTCTAAATTATGCAAATAATTACCAGATGATGAGCCTCGCCGTGGCGGTAAAAGGTTGATGTTCAATCGTATCACATGAATGGTTGTTTTTTACTGTAAGTTAGCACGCGACGGTATAAATATTTATTTCGAGAAGATGAATAGCTAGTGGGAACACGAATAAGGTTTCTTCAAAAGATTAGTATTCACTTTGTGGGGTAATTAATTTGTAACGATTGCAACTATTTTTACATAGGAAAGACTATTAGAAATTTCAGTATTAGAGTTAAGGAACACCAAGGTGTTTAAAAATAACAACTATTCTGAAATTGCCAATCATATTTCAGAAACCAATCGTTCTTCTGATATAAATAAAGGTTAAAAAATTGTACATACAAATACAACCGGTTTAAAATTAGACAAATTTGAAATTTTTGAAATTAGAAAAATCGTTAATAGTGAATTAAATTTAATAAATAATCAAATATTTTTTAAAAATAGTTATCTCTTGAATTTATTTTCATATTAATATTCATGATAAAATCTTTTCTTTTCAAGCGGATGATAGATATATTACACATAAAAAAAAACATAAATCCATGAAAATAACGCCTTTAAGGTGCTGCGGGATTTAAATTATTTGGGGCCAATATCTTTTTCAAGTATGCGTCGATGCTGGACGCTGGACTGAGGCGGGCCTCCATGATGAGGATATTCCTGAAGCTGTTTATTCTTTCCCCCATTCCAGCCACCCTGGATCTTATAAGGGATGCAAAACCGGAAACTCGCCTCAACATACTGGAATCGTTGCAGTATCTGGGGAGGCCAAACATTATGCGTAAGGCGTTATTATACTGTACACGAAGTCTTTCCATACTATTTTTTTTATAGTTTGCCAAGAGTTTCCACGTGTACAACGTTGCGTATCATTTGCCTATACTTGACATTATTATTTTTTAGTATTCTATACATCCCTGATTAGGAAAGCATCGCTTTCGAAACATGTTCTTATCTGTGTATATGAATAAAGTGGTGAATACGAAGAAATTTTTTAATTCGTTTACTTGTAGAATATTTTATTTAAGTTTGTATTCTGATATAATTTATGTTCGGAGTACTCATTGTGGAAAAGAAACTAATGTGGTTATACGTTTTAAAATAAGAACTCTTACGTACTTATGAATTTATTTTTAATATTAACTAAAACTTAACTTTATTCAAAATAAAATTATTCGGTGCATGATTGGTTTAATGTTGTTGGTAGTAAATTTGGTAAATATTTCCAGTTGGGTCTCAGTAGAAAAACTCATAATTTAAAAAAAGTCCCTACTGGAAATATTTACCCTAGATATACTCTCAGGCTTGGCCGGCTATTATTTATTCACATTATAAAATGAAACTCAAGCCTTTGAACACCGAAACAGCTGTTACAATAACAATAAACTAAAAACTATAATTAAAAAAAGATATCAAATTTGTTAATTAAAAATACAAAAAAATATTCATTGGAGTTCTGTTAATTGAACCACAATAACAATAAAAAAATAAACATAGAATTTTTTTATTTTTTTTTTATTTTTTTTTCGAAGAAGAATTCTTCTTCTAGAAGGTTTTCACTTTGTGATGTCATTATGTATTTTAATTAAAACAAAATAACTTTGTACAGCATTAAAAAAATAGAGCATTAAAAAATAACAGTGAATCGGAATTTGCGGATCATTTAATAGAAAATGATCATACTTTTGATATAGATACAGGATTAAAAATACTTAATACGGGATACAAAACAACACAAATTAATAATTTAGAAATACTAGAAATTATAAAAAGCGATAATTTAAAAATTGATATAATCAACAAACAAAAAAACTTTTTTGGTAACCCTATATTAAATATTTTCCCACTTAACAGGCCTTCCTACTATAATGACCATTCCAACAACTTGACAATTTCCTAATTATACCTTTGTCACCTTCCTTTAACGATTGTAATTTCCTAATTATTTGTCTTTCCCCTACCACCCCCCCCCCCATTAAATCTTTGTAATTTCCTAATTGTTATAATTTCCTGATTGTAATTTCCTAATTACTTGTCTTTCCCCTACCACCCCTCCCCACTTAAATCTAACTGTTCTATATTTTAATTGTTAACTTCAGTATGCATTGATACCTGAAGATGTGAGCATCGCTCACGAAACATGTAGTAATATTGTATATTAATAAAGTGATGTATACAAAGTTATTTTGTTTTAATTTAAAAAACATAGAATGTGAAGTCTTGCCTTACCTGTTCTTGATTACCATTATTTAAGGAAACACAAATTAAAACACAAAAAAAACTGTGTTCAATTAAAGTTCGAAAGTTTTTCAAATTCACGTATCTAATAATTAAGATGTAGGTATTAATATCTTATATTTACTTAAGACCTCGCCTAGTATTTTCTATGTCTGTATATTTCGAATGATGTACAATGCAATAAAATAAAATTCCCATTGACAATTAATTGCTAACCTATATAACATCGCGCAATTATAAATGAACACAAGAAAACATGATTTTCCCACGTAACGTTCAATATCAGAATATTTTATGCTTTTGTGGTGAAGTTTGTCAATAGATATCATTTACATTGTAACAGAAATATATTATTTGCATTAATTAAATTGCAAAATAATAACACGAAATGTACCTGTTATACTTGGGCGTGACATTTGACTCGTCACCTAATTTCAATAAACATATAAATACCATTTCTAAATGTGCATCACAAATATTAGGATTAACTCTAAGAATCACAAATTGTTTTAAAAGTGCGAGGTGTTTTGGAGTACGCATCCACTATTTGGTCTCCCAATTACGAGATTCATAATGACAGAATCGAATCCGTACAAAGAAAATGAACCCGTGTGATTGCATATCGTGAAGGTTTATCTGATCAACTTGGAACCTATAATGATCGAATTTCGCACTGTAAACTACAATCTCTGCCAGTCAGACGTAAACTTTCTGATGTATTCCTTTTGTAAAAAAATATACACGCATCAATTGATACACCATTTTATCACAAATCAACATTAATACATCAACAATAAATCAACAAGGAGGATAAAAGACTTTTTTACATAAAAACAAATAGGGGATATTTCTTTCCTTTTTCGCGGATATTAAGAAATGACGATACAATTAATCAATTTAAAAAAAAAGATTTTCCATTAATATCAAACAGATAATATGATGATGGCCTTCATTAAGTATCGAAACAGTATATCATCAGCACAGGTGACAATAAGGAGTTTGCACCTACTTTATAATATGTTTTCCACCTTTCACTTCCTTTTCATTATTATTATCATTTTTACTAGATAATGTTTGTTGTTGTTTATTGTACTTATTGATTATTATTGATATATAAACATTCGTTTTGGGCATATTGCCTGTTTTATGTATTAAAATGAAAAAAAAGAAAAATAAAGGAATAAAAAAATAAATAAAAATTGATAGTTAAATATTTATCGTTCAAAAAAAAAACACCAGGAACAGAAATAAGCATCAAGACTGAAATGAGATATGAAAATTGTATTTTATGAAAAACATTTTTTTTTTGATAAGGTGTTATTTTAAATATTATTTTTTTTGTAATATTATTTTTAACGGGTCTTGAAGACGCCACGCCTCAGACGAAACTAGCTAAATTCTATCGTCAAATGGAGTCGGTTCTAATAAATTAGGATTTGATTTTTTTTTAAATGCTCATTTATGTGTTATACCAAAGCAAACACTACGGTATATTTCAACTACAATATATCAAATTCTTCTCTTAAAAATATTAGTTCTTCAAAGGACTTAGGAATTACATTTGATTCACACATCACATTTTCATGTTCACATTGAGACGTTATACAGCGGGGCCATGAGAATGCTGGAATTTGTGCTTCTAACTCTGCTGTGATTTGCTTACTATACTATAGCTTAGTATGCAGTATTTTAGAGAGTGGCTCCGTTGACCAAAAGACCTTTCGAAGATATTTATATTTTAGAGACTTCGGGTACTACCCCTGGTTGCATCCATCAGCCTTCTTACCGGAGATGCTGAGTATTAGTAACCTTGCCAAGAGACGGAAAACTGCTTTGCTTATAATTGCCTATAACCTCTTAAACGATCATATCAGTAATCCAGAAGTTATAGAAAAAAATGCCCATTATGTCCCTGACAATTTTACAAGAGTGCGTGTGCGCAAATCCTTCCTTGTTCCGAGTTGAAAATTAAAAAAAAAAAAAAACAAAATAAAATTTTATTTCCCTTGGCCGAGTTTTATACACGAAACTTACACGGTTCAGAGAAAATGAACTTACCGCTCTTCTACAGAGGTCGTCGTTATGTTTTAAGTTATAAACACACTCGTAGCTTATTTACAAAGAGCAATTTTTTATTCATGGAGAAAAAAAATCTGATCTACGCTACAGCTCCACTGAGGCCATTCAATCACATAAATAAGACTTAACATACGTTCTAAATAATAAAATTTACTTCTTGTCTAAACATATAATAATTACAACAGGGCTGTCGAAAAGAACACCAATTAAAAGTGAATCTATGCGTAAATAAATCAATATTTAGTTCCATGTCCGTTGCTAATGGACCAAAACATTTCATCGATGGAATATTTACAACGTGTTTCATTAAATTGCTTCGTTGAAAACCAGATCAGCATTTTTATAGAAGATATTGAACGAAACAAAGTGTTTTTTGTATGACGTATATGAAGTCTACAAGAGTAGTAATTCACATCTGGTTTAATTTAACCTCATAAAGGGAAAATATTTGTTTTGAAGAATAAGGATTATCAATTAATAAATATATTGGAAACTTGGCTAGTTTTAAGAAGCTATTTGTATTAGATAATAAGAAAACATAATTTTATGAATGATTCTTTGTTGACGTTTATGTTTTATTTTATTTTATTTATTTTGAATTTTTGTGGAAATATTTTTGAGTAAAATTCTTGTGAAATATTCATGTTTTTATATTGATTTTATATAGACATATATATATATATATATATTGTAACCTTATCTGTGAGATTGAATAACAAGCTCCCGTTAGACAAACTACAAAAAAATAGTTTATCGGATCCTTTTGCATCGTATTTTTTTCTTCTGTAAAATGTAAATAAAAACAAACGAAAAAACATCCGAATGAAAATGGATACTTCTTTTTTTTGTATGGTAGAAAGTTTGATCGTTTATTTTTTCCCACAGTTTGATAGATTCGCCAAACGGACTGCAATCTTTGGAGCACAAACGTCAGGTGGGAATGCTGTCCTTGTTCTACCGGTATTTTAATGGACGATGCTCTGAGAAACTATCGTTATTGATTCCTTCGGTAACGGTGCATAGTCTGGAAACACGTCAAATGCGCGCTCAACATTTGCAAACGGTTGACAATTGTCACATGAGATCGGGTCACTTCTACGACTCGTTCTTGTGTTCAACAGCTCGGCTGTGGAATGATCTGTCTGCCCCTGTGTTTCCTCAATCCTACAACATGGGTCTCTTTAAGACCCAGGTTCACTCCTTCCTAACCTCTAAACGACCCCCCACACAACATCCCCAAAGGTGATTTAGGCCTTGAGGGAAATTATTTCCCTCATCGCCTCCTGTGCGGAGTTACGATAGAAAAAAAAGAACTCGCTCTTTTTTCATGTCGAATCCTGCGCAAATTAATTTTGTTTATTTACATTGTGGAATTACACAATTAATTAATGAATTAAAATAGCAAAGTATACTTGCGGCACGTTCCAGAGTAAAATATACCCTCAGTATCAATCTGCTAAAAGATCAACATTCAAAATTGAAGTGTTGCCTGGGATGGCACTAGTCGTGTTTGTTGACCAGATCTGATTATCCAGGTACTTCCCAAGCTTTCTTCTTGTCATCTACCTTTTATCCCCATTCTATATAGCCGCACAAAATATTCCTTTTAGGAATACCCTAGTCCCACTTGCTCCTGAACTTATTTTATGCACGGTATTTACGTGAAATAAGTGGCGGCAAGTTAATTATTGAGGTTTTTTTGTTTGTTAATTGTTTTACGGATTTTTATTCGATAGTATCAGTTTCGCCTTCAACCCGGTGTTCAGTTTGCAATAAAATCGACAATAATGCTAGGCTCAATGTTCACGCCTTCCATTAGCAACAACTCTTCCGGCACCTCCGGGATACGAACCCGCTTATAATATATCTCTTACTCGTAAATCAGCGCAAATACCCGGTAACTCAACGTTAACTGAAACGCAGCCTTATTTTTACCTCAGAGGCTGTGGTTGCTAATGGAGTTGCATTATGATAATTTTATCAGTAATTGAGGTAAGCTTGTATGTGGCAATTTGTTCGTAAGTGTAGGTCGAACGATTGAATTTATAATATATACAATTTTTCAGTTTCAGTATCAGTGCCGATAAATCGACGTTTATTGAAATGAAGTAATATAGTTTCATACAATACGGTATGTTTGCTGAATTCCCAGCTGCTACCGTTATCTTTTTCTTTTCTTTGTTTTTTCGGTTTCATATTTCATTTTGAGAATTTAGTGTCTCTCAAATTGAACCATATTTATTAACATTTTATCTTCTATGATTAAAAATACAATATTTTTGGTCTGCAGTGTCATGCATTTTTCTACAATAAAATCTAGATATATTAATAAATATTATCTTCAACGATTAAAAAAACTTCTATTGGAATGACTCTGCAATGCTGGCAACAATGTCGGTATACATTTTAAAGATAAGTGCATTATTAGTTAGGTCCGGATTTTATTCAAAGAAATGAGGCGAATCGTAGGTAGAAATGCACTGCTGCGAGTTGTTAACTGAGTGGGTGCCAATTAGCTCATATTCAAAGGCCACGGGTTTAATCCTTGCACCGGCACCGGCCGTTATTATGTTACGGATGTGGATTGTGTTACAAGACACAGTCACAGTTAATTATTTAGTTGTACGTTAGTCCAGTAAGCATTAACTTATCATTAGAAAATAAAGAGCATTTATTATAATAATAAAATCTAAATATTCTCACATTTCAGAGCATCTCTAAAAACCCCACTGTTTGGGTTATTTTAGAACAACAGTAAGTTGGGATAAAATAATAACCTAATTATGTGGGCTTCTAAAGAAATAACTATTTGAACGTTAGTTACAAATAAAATATTTTTTATCAATATCTTCGTAGCCAGTAAGTTGGCATAAAATAATAACCTAATTATGTGGGCTTCTAAAGAAATAACTATTTGAACCTCAGTTCCAAATAAATTTTTTTTTTATCAATATCTTCGTAGCCAGTAAGTTGGGATAAAATAATAATCTAATTATGTGGGCTTCTAAAGAAATAACTATTTGAACGTTAGTTACAAATAAAGTATTTTTTATCAATATCTTCGTAGCCAGTAAGTTGGCATAAAATAATAACCTAATTATGTGGGCTTCTAAAGAAATAACTATTTGAACCTCAGTTCCAAATAATTTTTTTTTTATCAATATCTTCGTAGCCAGTAAGTTGGGATAAAATAATAATCTAATTATGTGGGCTTCTAAAGAAATAACTATTTGAACGTAAGTTACAAATAAAGTATTTTTTATCAATATCTTCGTAGCCAGTAAGTTGGCATAAAATAATAACTAATTATGTGGGCTTCTAAAGAAATAACTATTTGAACGTTAGTTACAAATAAAGTATTTTTTATCAATATCTTCGTAGCCAGTAAGTTGGCATAAAATAATAACCTAATTATGTGGGCTTCTAAAGAAATAACTATTTGAACGTTAGTTACAAATAAAGTATTTTTTATCAATATCTTCGTAGCCAGTAAGTTGGCATAAAATAATAATCTAATTATGTGGGCTTCTAAAGAAATAACTATTTGAACGTTAGTTACAAATAAAGTATTTTTTATCAATATCTTCGTAGCCAGTAAGTTGGCATAAAATAATAATCTAATTATGTGGGCTTCTAAAGAAATATCTATTTGAACCTCAGTTCCAAATAATTTTTTTTTTATCAATATCTTCGTAGCCAGTAAGTTGGGATAAAATAATAATCTAATTATGTGGGCTTCTAAAAAAATAACTATTTGAATAAAATGAACAATGTTCCGAATAAAATATTTTTTCTTACTATAACTAGAACTTCAAAATTTACAAATTTGAAAAAAAAATGCTTTCATAAGCTTTTAAGTTTCGGTTACAAATATTGTACATTTTTGCTGTCACATTCTTATTAATATTATAATACTCATATTACTTAAATTTCCCACAGGCAGCCTCTAAATGTGGGTTTCCGTTTCTTACAATTATAATATAAAAAAGTGGATACTCGTATATATATATGTTGTGGTCTCCTTTTTGTTAAAAACTGTAAAAAAAAAAAAAAATTCTTTCCAAATTCCATATTGAACGATACTTTCAGTATCGCCCTGGAGAAAGACCACTATTATTTGAAAATGCTATTTTAAGTGATCAGATCAGATTGGCCATTTTCTTTTCAAACTAAAATAATACTACAAATAAGATGAATAATTCATTATTCATGTCTAATCTCATAACAAGTGTTTGTATCATGTCTTGCTGAGGCCTCTTCATCACCTTTATTGAAAGGTTAGCTGAGTGGATAAATGCATCCTCTGCTGGCTACGTTTTCCATCATTAAACATGCAACAATTTCTGCTTATAATGATGGCAGTAGCCCTTTTTTAATATTTTCAGGATATTCTTAACCCGGGTGTTTGTTTACATTTATTAAAAAAAATGCCTTTCAATGATAATATTTTCCTTATACTCCTTTCTTCTTTTATCCGCTCTACAATCTTATTCGTTCATTTCAATTATACTATTTACTCATTTGTAATATACGTCTCGGAGACCTTTTTACTTAATTCTGTCTACTTTCGTTCCTGCCCGTTCCAAGCCAATATCATACATCAGGGTTGGAAAAAATGAATTAATGCATTAACCTTGAACCAATTTCTGTATAGTAAACATCATATTGATTTGCATACTGACATTTGCAGTTTTTTTAGAAATACTTATGTCTAATTTATTATTGAAAATTCTCATACATAATATCTAAATTCTTAATCACAGACAACAAGTTGTAGCACGTATTTAAAACAGTTTTTTACGCGAAATTTTTTCATTACTTGAAGCATTTTTATTAACATCAATGTAACAAAACGTAACCAAATAAATTAATAGAACGAAAGAAAAGAACGAGAGTTCCAATAAACTACTTTTAACATTTTAATTATGGAAGATAATATTAATACATCTCAAATGAAAGATGAAACAGAAAAAAAAACACTGGAAAATATCTGGGTCTCGAATCCAGGACCTCTCGGTCTAATCCGTGACTAGCGCTCTTATCCGCCGAGCTAATGCCACCTTATTTTAGTAGTTTATCTACACATCACATCGAAAAAACTATTTTTTTTAATTAGTTTTTAGTTAAGATGGATTAAAATAGAAAAGTATTTATCTATACACATTATAAAATAATAATAACATTTGAACATCAATAACAAAAATAATATTTTCAGAATATCAACCAAGAACTAGGTCTAAGACGAAATAAAAAAAAATGCATATAGTTATATATGATAACAATAATCATAATCTTTTATTCTAATACTATGTGCAAGGTAATATGTTCCATATGTTACAATAATAACACATAAAAAGAAATAACAATACATAAAATACGTAAAACAGAAAATTAAAATATGTACAAAAATATGAATTAATAGAAAATGAAACAGGTTAATGGTGGATATTTGACGGTCTCCCGTCTCTAAAGAGCCATCAGTGGGGACTCCACCCATTCAGCCGTGGCAGAAATGATGAGATTCTTTGATTAGTGTTCTCTGCACCAAAAGCTTCCCATGCGGAGGCGGAGTAGTGCCCTGAAAGAGTGCATTCGTCCCTCCAGAAACATAGTGCTCTAATATCTTGGTTGACGGAATAGTTGGTCATATTCATTACTGTAGATGACTCTTAGCTAATGCTACTGTGACGCAGTGTAATCTACACACAGTTCTGACTTATATAGAGATATGCAGAATGCGTTGAACAGTATTCTTTTGACGTTTGTGCTGCAAAAGTGAAAACGCCTTGACAGTATACTTGCTCTAACGGAGATCGTTCTTCTTTGACTTTCCGTATGCTCAATGTCCTCAATGAGATACAATATAAAAAAGATATAACGTAATACTTATTTTAAAGATACTCTAATACAAACTATTTCTTTCAGCAAGCCAAGTCTTCAACATATTCGGTTTTTCATTTGTTCATTTTTTATTTAGCTTCATGAATATTTATTAAAGCAAAGTAAATTAATTGAACGTAACTTAATTCATTTAGCAAATTCCGCATTCAGTAATAGTGATTGTTTTTCAAACCCACCATTAAGATATTATTTTGATCGGACGATAATCTTTTTCCTTGTTAAATGCGATAGCAATTATTTTTTAATGACTGTTATTAATATTTCTAAAAGAGATCTATTCAAGATTATGCAAGATGAATTGATGATGTATTTGACGGACTTGTAGTAAAGGTTTACGGTTTCAAACAACGAATTAGCTACAGTCTGACATTTAAAAGATGACAAAAATTGAGGGTGCTGTGATCGTTTAAAATGTTTTAAATGAAAACACAAGGATGGCTTATAGGAAAATCTAGGTTTTAAAAAAAAAATCGATCTATTGCATATATTTTGTTTCATTTTAACCGAACGGTTTTAAGGAATTCGTCATACTTTCACAAAGGAGATGATTCTGCATCATGTTCTAAAATAATTTAATATTGTACATTTTTTATTCAAGGAGGATAATAATAATAATAATTGGGTGATTTGTATAGCGTCGTTTTTGTAAAAAATCACCTCAAGGGCGGATAATAAGAGGTAAATGCGAATTTTTCGTATTTCTGAAATTTTGTGCATTGGTCACCTATATGTATTAAATGTTACGTAAATGAAACAGAAAATCAAAAATTTAAATTAAAAAAAGTTAAACAATGAATTATGATTATGAAATCATTTCAATATGAGGAACACATTTTAAAGACGAAGTGAGTAGCTTGATGTTGCCATAATATTGATATTTAAAATTAATTCTAATATCTACAATTAAATGCCAAGCTATACGCTAAGTAATTTGACTGTATATCCAGGTACTTACTTAATTACTGAGGCGTATTTCTCAACCTTCCTATTTCTTATCTCATTACCCTCCTGTACAGCAATTTCCAAATAGAGTTTTCATAATTCCACTGGCTCCGGGTAGATAGGCTATTCGGTGATCATCACGAAAAATAACTGTGTTTTGAACGTGTCCGTTTACTAAAATTAATCACAATTTTTCTTTTCATTGGTAAAAAATGATTAAACGTTTTCTAAAATAGAAATTCTTTGATGAATAGATAAAAAAAAAGATTAATAATCAATTAAATATTATTAAAACACATTTAACAAAAATTGTTATCTCTTAAATTTATTTTTACGTTAATCACCTTTTTAAATTTTTTGTGCCTTACTGTTTTCTTTATTTTATTTACATTAGTATTTCAAATACAATATTTCATATAATAATTTTTTTTTTTTTTTTAACTTTTTCAGTTATTTTTACATTATTAATTAATTACTTACCTACTTTCATCACTAGTTTAAAAAAATGGTTTTTAATTTGTTCTATTTTCTTATTATTTGCCTATACTCGTCATTATTTTTAGTAGATATATTTTTTATCCTGATAAGGGGAGCTTTGATTCTGAAACATGTAGATATGTACATATGAAACAAGGTAGTTTTAAACAAAGTAATTGTTATTAATTGAATATATAATCAATAGGTTCTATAGAGTATCTGTTCGGTGCTACTGTCCAACCGATTACTATGATAAAATCATGAAATTGGTACTGTTTTCTTATCCTAAAGATTTTGTTATGTATTGAACCAACATTTTAACACTAAGTTACGTGATGCAATGACAATTCAAAACCCTTGAATCTATTCAGAAACAGGCGGTCCGTTTGATAGATTCCCCTATCTTAATAAACGGATTGTAATCTTTAGAGCACAGGTGAGAATGCTGTCCTGGTTCTACCGGTATTATAATGGAAGATGCTCTTAGGAACTAGTGTCATTGATCCTTTCCGTACCGGTGCATAGTCGGAAAATACGCTTAACGCACGCCAACACTTAGTTCACGGTTGACATTTGTCACATAAAACACGGGCGTGGAACGATTTCAGCCTCTGTGTTAGAGACCCTTGTTCACTCCTTGCCCTCTTCAAAAATACCCTCCACACAGCATCCTCAAATATGACATAAACATGATGGAAATTGTGTGAAGTTAATATTAAAAATGGATTAAAATTGTAAACTAATATAAGTAGGGAAATAAATGCAGGGGAGACATTCTTTGAATAAGTTCATAACAATTTATTAAAATACCGTAAATTCCTTGTATATTTGCTAGCAGACTCAATAATTGAGTAATTCAAAATAACGTAGTACCTGCTGATTGTATGAAATGGAATGCCTTCTATAAAATAAAGCAATAAATGATAAATCATGTAGTTTTTTTTTGTAATTTTAACGGAACTGTTAAACCGTTTATGGCGTTTCTGCATTCTTCGCGTCATTGCCAATTGCCAATCCCCCGTGTCTGCAAAAATAGCACTGTTTTATACAGACATGGATTGCAGACCAAAGACATGAGATTAAATTACAAAACCTTTTAAAAGTAAATATAACCAACGTAATTGTTTCTTCAATGGATTGTTATTCACTTTCTGGCATCATTATTAATAAATTAATAAAAAATACTTTGTAAACACCACTTTTTTAATACATAAATATCAACATGTTTCGAAAGCGAAAAATAACAATAAATTACACAATACAGACTTAACTCTATTTATACCTTGTTAAAATTATTTAAAAAAAATACTTTACACTTTTAGCGTGTAAGTTATTACGTGAAAATAATATATCGATAAAATTTTAAGAAATAATTTGAAAAACACGAACTTTAAAATGGCGAATAAAAGGGGGGATCTGAGAAATCTCTCAAATAAGACTACTATGTGAATGGAATGACTTAAACTGTGTTTAGTTTGTGATTAGATTTGAATATTTGGGACCTTCCCAACTCTCTTCTTTTCTATATCCTTCCCTTAGCTTTTTTTTTTTTACATTAACTCTATCCAGGGGGCTCCGAGGAAAAAAATTTCCCTCAGTTCCTATGTCACATTTGAAGATGCTGTGTGAAGGGTTTTTTTGAAGAGAGTAATGAGTGAATATGGGTCTCGAATAGACTTGAGAACGAGTCGCTCGACTTACGACATTTGACATAAGTCAAGCGTGTATAAATGTTGGACGCGCGTTTGACGTGTTTTCCGACTAATCACCGGTGCCGAAGGGATCAATGGCGCTAGTTTCTCAGAGCATCTTTCATTGAAATACCGGTAGAATAATGGCAGTATTCCCACCTGACGCTTGTGCTATAAATATTGCAATTCGTTTGATATGATAGAGGAATCTATCAAACGGACCGCCCATTTCAAAGTGTTTTTCAGGTATTTCGGGGCTCCAGACTAGAGATGACTACCAAATTCAACAGTAAGGCGCACTTGCTATTTGCACAAAGTCAGTAGTTGTGAACTATTAATGTATCTGCGGGTCTTGTACAGTACGCCCAGTTTCCGAGAACCTAAGTATACTAAACTTGACTAGGCTAGCTTTTTAATTTTCTTTCTCCAACTTTTTATCTTAGCCCTGGAAATTTTCCCAGATCGGGGATGTCACCGGGACACTGGTAATGGATATTATAAACTCCCGTTATGCATCATGTAAACATTAGGGAGTATTCTTCGAATATAATATTTCCTAGATATTTAAAAAAAAAAACCAAGTATGCACATCATTGTCCTAGTCCGGCAACGTCTGCAAAGTGATTATTCTCAATAGCACCGATTGTCTAAAGTTATTATTGCTTTAGATCTGGAATGTTGCAAGTTGCAAGGTTTACTGTTGTCGGGCGGTGGGACCTTAATATTAAAGTGGCGCAGCGAGACATTTCTGCTCCCCGAGCAAATAAACAATCGAGCCTCAACCCTTTCCCAATATCAAAAACATTTATAATAATTCACTGTCAATTCACCGTCCAATACTATGGAAAAAAAATTCGGGGAATTTCTTGGACTATTTATTTATAACCCCTCTTCTTAGCATTCATCGTGTGCGGCTGATTTTTCATATATTAATATTTTGTCAGACTATAGAAATTTCCTTACAGCTGTTGTCGGGAATGTTGATAGAGTTATCAAAGATACATTATATTTTCGATGATTTATTGGTCGTTAACAGTGGATGACGTCAGGCATAAAAGGCAACAATAAGTCGATTAAAGTACCTACTTTTTAAAACTGGAATGGAAACAAATTTAAAATTTAACATAATATCTAGACACATATATATATTTATTTTATTTTTAATTTTTATTTTTTTTTATTATATTTTTTTGAAATTTTTTGTATTCTAGTATAATAAAATTATGTAAGTACAATAATTTATGATTTAAAATTTTTTATTTTTGATAATGTAGGCTTCACTCGATGCTTTACCCGTGCTGAGGTCTCCATTTTTCATTTTTATAATATTTAAATTATTTTTAGTTGATTCATGTTAGTTATTAAATTAGAGTTAAATAAGATTATAAATAAATGAAGTTTTGCTAGGTAATTATAATTACATGTGACAGCTGTTTTCCCTTCCGAAGCATAATTAAAAAAGGATTATGTTACAAAATGCTTTATTTTTAAAAGGAATGCATCAAATGTATTGATTTTTTAAACGGTATTTGCGTTGCTTGAAATATTACTTTAACTGTATTTGGTGACCAAATGTTAATAGCCGGGTACTTCCAAGCTTATCTCCTCCCCATCTCCTTTCCTTTCCTACTCCTTTCAGATGTTTAACATTCCCCCATTTGGGATTGCTACCGACCCACTGGCTCTGAATAGTTGAGACACTTGTACGGTATTCATATTAAAAAGAAGTGAGAGTAATCGAATTTTATATCAAAGTATTTCAATGCTATTTATTTAACGTCCAGAAACGTCCAACCCACTCAGGTCAAATATCCCTTACGCCACTGCTAGAATACAAATAACTCAATACCTATTCACAAAGGTAATTCATAGGTAATAATTATTTCACAACATCGGGGTTACGTGATCTCAGACCTGCGGTTAACGCAGTGTGCTCGAGCTGAGACAAAAGTATTGATAGGTCTGTCACAGGCTGGACAAGGGACATGATTATTTATTCTAATTACTCGAAGAGAATTGACATCATAAAATTCAAGGCTGATTTTTGGTATTCGGCAACTTTACCTGATGGCATGTGGATTAAGGTGGAGTGTAATTTTGTATTTGCGTGCTTTTTTAAATCTACATTTGAAAGTATGCACAAAAACCCACGATAATGTTTTTATTACTTAAGTATGTTAAAAGAAAAGAGACTAATCAATAATATTATAAAAAAATGAATGTCTAACTTTTTGTTTAATGTCTTTTTGAAGGATAGCGGCATGTTAGATTTGTTTTTATTTTGTTTGTTTAAATTCCCATATTTTTCATGCCACATGTTTCAAAATAATAAAATTATTTTTTCTTCGCGTGAAAGAAGTCTTAATCTCATGGTTATAATTTAACGACAGTAGTTTTATAACGTTATTTTAATACAGAAATAAGGCATTAGAAGAAAATAAACAACGAAACAAAAATAAGGAATCAAATTTACACGATCCTATATTGCCTTTAACTGTGTCAGGATGAAATTATACGGGCGCAAATTTAACGTACCAATATTACACTGCCAGAATTAAACACGGACGGCATTACACATGTAGAGAATTCCGCTAACTTCAATTTCACCTTTAAAAAAACTTTTTTAATTGCATTAATGTTTAGAGTATTAAAGAATGTGCAAAATAAATTTCATACTGGAGAAAAAAACAAACGATCGGTTTGACGGAACAATTTAGTAGAAAATTTGCACAGAATGTACGAAATATTTGTACAAAATGGAAAATTTATAAAAAATCTATTTATATAAACTGATCAAACTTTAAAACGTGTGACCTTTGGAACTGTCTTGAAAAAATACGCTTCTAACAAAAAACGTCCCAATTGCTATTTTGAAATATTTGCTAAATATTAAAAATAAGTCAGGTATTCAAATGCGTCAAACCTAACTTTTGTTTTTTTTTTCTCAAATATGAAAACGATTTATCACAAACTTTAATTCTCTAAAATATAAACCATATTAAATAAGTTATTTTTTGACGTGTGTACCATAATTCCAGTAGGTGTAAATAAAGTAAGTGTAGTTCTATAATTCCGTCCGCGTGTAATTCTGGCAGTGTAATATTGGTACCTGAAATTCACGCCTGCCGAATTTCGTCATTTAACCATTTTAAAATATTAGAAAAGCAACCTAGGAAACAAAGTGATTAAAGCAATAATTGTTTTTCTATCCAAGAAGATATTCAAATGTTTTTGACAGATTCAAAAATGTTGATATAAACATTAATGCATTTGTTTTCTCCCGTTCATTTTGTCTAACCACATTTTAGTTACCTTACAAATATTTACACGCTGTTCAAATTCGCAGTAGGCATTAAAAAGCTACGGGTCAAAGAAAGGAATTTTCAGGTTAGATTTTCGGATCGATAAAACGCGTGAAGAAAATCGTGATATTTTAAATGAAAAACAAAATGCTTAATGCCAGTACTCGAGAAAATAGTAGGCGATATGTTTACAAGCATTCTATGTGAAGTACGCAATAATAATCATTACATTCCACCGTTGCAAATTCTTGCAATGAATTGTACCATTACCAAAACGAGGAAATAGGTCATATTTGGGACAGGTACCGCTTTATAATATTGTCCTTTGTTATTATAAATATGTTTTAAATCAGGGCGTTACAAGACTGAAAAACAACTGCTTTAAGTTTACTAAAGAAATTCTAAAAATATCCTTTGTCGTTCCGACAGACATGTTTAACCTAGGTTCACATAATTGTTTAGTACAGTAACGTTCCTGAGGAAGGTTGAGTTGAACCGAAACCGGTCGATAATGCATATATATAAACAAAATAAAGTGTCTTAAAACAAAAGAATTCTTTCATTTAAATTATAATGTCAATCCACAAAGTGATTGCTTTCTTCGATAAACTTAATTGTATTGTTGATAATAAACAAAAACATACAAAAAAATTGCGACATTTTAAAGATTTATTTCAAATATATGTAGGTGTTCACATCTCTTAAGATTAAATCGATAAATCTCTAGACATTATTACGTTTGTGATACTTAATTATTATCTTTACGTGAGCTTTTTTAAGAGCGTGACCTCGTGTTTTAAATACATCAATTTATCCTGCAAATTATTTTCACATAAAATAACACTAAACAACTGTCAGATAATTATTATTTGCATGCGATGCCGTATTCGAAACGGAACAGTTATTTTATGGTTCACAATCCCACAGAGGAAAGAAAAAGTGGGCGCATGCACTCCTGGATACCGAGTATGAGGATTTGAAAGTGTTACATTAAAAAAAAAATAATAATCGAAAATGGAGCCTATCGCTTGCCGGAAGGATACTCTACCGATTACGCCATCGAACCCCTTTTTCTGTTCTGTTTCTAACTTTTTCTTTTGATAACTATAAAAATTGTTTCAAAACTTAGTAGAAATTATGTTTAGTTACAAAAAAGTAGTTACCATGAAAGCAGTTGAGCTTGATTCAATATTATTTAAAGAACTCATTGCTAATTGTTAACGATAAACATTGGCATTACAAGTATGTTCAATATTTAATAGCTGTAAAAAATAATAAATAAAAAAATTTAAAACATATAATATTTCATATTTTCATATGAATCGGTTACTTGGTGATGTGACATTATAATTTAAAAAATAAGATTTTATTTTTTTAAATATAATATTTCAACCACAGAGAAAATAACAAATAGGGATGCCCTAACACGTAAGGGGGGAGAAACCAAAATAAGATTATTTAATAATACTGAATATTTTGTTATAGTAATTAAGTTTAATCCATTCTATAAATATTTTGTATGTGCTTACTGCAGTCAAAATTACGCAAAACAAACGTGGACGGCAGTGAACTAAGATGGTGTCAAAATGGATGTCATCTGACATTTGGCTTCAGCCGCCGAAATCGAAATCGAAATAGTCTATTAATGATGACGTCAGTGATTTTAACACATCTGTCAATTGCATGGAGGGGAACCTCGGACCTCCATAGGTCATAATGGAACTGACGCATGACGGTGGGAGCTACACAATATTTGACTTTATCAGAAAAACTCAGAAAATTTCAGAGGCTCGATGGATTTAGCTGTCTTAGAAAAGCTTCTCAGAAGAATTTCTGCTGTCTAATTGAGATTTCATCTTACTCAATGCCATCTGGTAGGTGTCTGTCAGTTTGAACAGATTGTAATTATGACAGTGGATTGGAAATAGTTAAGCAAAGGGCGAAACGGTTTTAACGAGTGATTTGTAAAAGCAAGGTCGATAACATTTAAAGCCTTTAACACCATAAATAACAACCTCCTTGGCATAATAGTACACGCATTAAAAATTGATTGAGGAAGTTCCCGATTTGATTCCCGCTCTGCTCAAAAGCTCCGTCCTGATTTCGAGAGGCGTACGACGCACGACCTAGAAAAGTGCGAGCAAGTATCAAGCATCAGTTAATTATGGTCATAAATGATTTTGTTTGTCATTTTGACTGCTAAAAAAATCCTGTTTCGATTGCCAGGTGGACGGTGTGTGAACAGGACTGAGGACAATAGTTTAATATTACGAGTATATGATAGCCAACCTCCGCGGTAGGAGAGGGATCCGGAAGAAGGCTGTTTTAATTTAATTTTTTTATTACCGACTATATAAATTAGCATGTAAAAATACAAAATATAATCTAACTATAAAAATGTTTACAGAATAATAGTTTACAATAAAAAATGACATATTCATTATTATATTTTGTAAACCATTTATATTTTTTTGTGTTTTTTCTTAGTCCCCCTCGCTAGGGGATCCTGTGCATGTCATCTAATTTGGTGTGTCTTTATTTCTGTTTTTAAGGTTATTTCATTGACCTCTTTCAGTCAGATTTTAATCGTTAACTTGAACTCTTTAAACTAGTCCATTAGTTTTATATCTGGCGGAAGATGTTGTGGAGTTTTGTTGGAAAATATATGTTTTTTTTTGTCCGAATATGATTTTATAACACGGGATGCTTTTTATGACATTTTAATTCGATCTAGTGTCATGGATACGTTGTCTAGTATTATAATGTAGACCGTCGAGTTTTACGGACATTTTAGACTTGAGTTTATGGCAGTCGTAAAAACCATTATTGACAATATTATAATTATTAGGTGCAATTGAAAAATCTTTTTAATAACATATTACATAATTGCGTGTCTTCATTTGACTGGAATTGCAAGATTTTTATTGGAGTTCGTTTGTTACGGGAATTCAGTGACATATGCAGATTTATAGGTAATAGAAATTAAATCTTTGAGAGCTTAGAATTCTTTCGAAATCTTTTGTGACGTCATTAAATGACGACCTCTTTAATAATAATTTTGTCCACTATCGGTGCCCTAACTATAGGTAAAATGCGTAATATGAAATAATAAAAACACACAATTTTTATTCACACTAATTGAATGGATGAATGCACACACTGAGAAGACAAACCAATATAGGGAGATTTACGGATTTCAATGAATGCTATTATTAATTTATAATGTACCAAAGATTACTAATCCATTTACTAAATATTTGTGAAGATAGGTAAACAAAAAAAGTTTTAAGGTTATTGAAAAAGTAAAAAAAAAAGTATAATATTATTTACATACAATGGTAATTTGTACCCGCTAGGTTACTGCAAGTAACTTGTCAGCAGGAGTCTAATTCAACAGTATTATATATTAAAACAAAAAATAAAAATAATCGCGCGAATAGTAGCGCAATAATATAACAATACAGGTACATGCATATTGTTATAAATGCACACACGTTGAAAACAAACTCTTCTTATATAATATCGATTATACAATATTATAAAAATATCAAAATATCGGCAAGTATTCAGTACAAATTTATATAAATATGCTGTTTTAGAAATTTCAATAAATAGCACCATTTCTTTTGTCATGCTATGCTAAAACATCTGGTGTGGTATCTTGAAAAAGTCGTGGCGACGACTACGGTTGAAGTTAAGACCTATCGATTCCTAGCCCACAGACAAACAATGAAATTGAAATTTCGATGTTTGAAAGAAAGAAGGAAAATATGAGGTTATCTCAGCTACACGGACACGCCAATATATACATGACTTATATCGGTTCCTCCCTCTAAGGAATAAACATTTGAAAAATATAATGTACTTTTATTCACTATCGTTGAATTTCATTAAAAAAAACAAGTTGGTTGCCGACAGGAAGATACAAGTTATATCCAAACGTTGCCATCGTTAAACTACAAGTTATCGAGTTAGTTATCCATTCTGCGGTTAATTATTCACCTGTTTTACCATTTCTTCACACACCGCTGGCCAACAGAAGTGACCGGCAACTCTGAACACAAAACACAGGTAAATTCAAGCGCATAATTACCTGCGCAGACCAATACCCGTCTCAAGGTCACCTTGAATAATGGTCCAATTTGCCAATGGACTTTTTCTTGTTTCGGCAGCGATGTTTTGCGTAAAAACTACGCTAGAAAACGCCTCGTAAAAGTTAATGGTATCACCGCGATTATAAACTATTGTAGTTCTGTCGCAAGTATTTGTCTACACAATTTCTCAGTACCGACTTTGATGTATTTAAGTGCGTTCTGGATGGAGAACTGTATTAAGTGTGGATTTTACAAAAGAATTTGATCATAGTTTGTTGAAATTATTAAAATTGCAAAATTTTGTGAAACGAGGGACGCACTGTTGACAAAGACTTTACAAAAATCTATGCTGACCAGGTCAAGGACGACGCAATAAATGTGCTTTTTTTTTGGTTCTAGAAAAGAGGTGTCAGTGATATACATGTGTCCAGCAGTGAAGTACGATCCATGATAGTTAAGGTTAAGCGAAAGGTGACACGCGGTCAAAGATGGCGCTAATTCAAATATAAAAAAAAACACTTTTAGCACTTAATGGTTTTAAATGTTGAGATGAATTGTTTGTTGGCTGGTGTACTCGGGAATATGAAATGGAATAAATTGTTATTGTAAGTTTAAAGCTCAAATCCTCCAAGAAAATTATAAAAATACTTAATACATAAAGCTGAGTGATACGGAAATCAATCTTATCAATATAACTCAATAATATTATCTTTTTTTAGCACTCAATTTTAAAAACATATTTTTTTCCTTATAGCACCAACCAGTACCTATCAAGCACATAATTGTTTACTCTATAATATTTGTTTTTATCATCCCTTCATAAGTTTTTTTCTTTACTATTCTTCACATTTCTTCATACTTAATTATTATACTTTTTCTAGATCTATTATATTACCATACTATGTCAATACTAGCTTTTTCATTTCTATTTTTGTAAAATGGTACTTTATATGAACTAAAATTTTCAATTTGACTGTCCTAAAACGGGATTTGTTCTCAGTTGGCAGGCAAAGCTTTCTTAGATTTTATTGTTTAATAATGTGTGTTTCAAATAAATAAATTAAAAAATAAGGTTTTGTAAAAAGTATATTGTCTTTTTATATACAGTAACAAATTATTCCATTTCATATTCCGTGTATATACCCGCCAACAAACAATTCATTTCACTGTTTAAACGCATTAATTACCCACTAAAAGCATTTTTATAAAATATTTAAAATTAGCGTCATCTGTGAAAGCCTTATTAGATTCAACAAACGTATGACTCGACACCCTTTTTAAAAGTGATAAAAAATCATTAAAAGTTAGTCTATTTTTATTTAAAAAAAATCGTGTTTTTAATGACTTTATATCACTTTTAAAAATTATCCGGTCACCAGATTTTAAAACAATACCTAGTCGTACTGAAATATTATTGAGTTACTATTATAGAACATAGGTATATTTAAGCAAGTTTCTATTATAAACATGTGTGAAGAGAAAAATCTTAAATAAATCAGGAATATTATAAATTTATGAGAAATGGTAATCAATTTATAACACTAAAAACACCAATGTTAATACAACTCAAATGCAAAACCATTATATATATATATACATTAAAATGCGCTATATCAATGACCAATCAGAAAAAAAATTAAACTCTTCTTAAAAAAAAACTTACATATGTAAATATTTCATACGAAATATTTTACAAATGGAAGCAAATTAAATACTACGTACCTAAAAACTTAAGAATCGTGGCTCCCTTATCAGACATAAGAACTCCTCCTTTCTGATAAGATATAAACGACCAAGAATAAACTTAAATTAAATATTTTGTAAAGCACTTGTAACGCAACTTATAGGAAATAAAACAAAATACAAATATTTTCATGAAGGTGATTAACTATGGAAGTAAAGGATACCTGCACGTTAACGTACTCGCACAGTTTAATTGTGTTTTATTCTCCCAAAGCACCCCTGAGGTAATATTATTTCATAAAATTTGTTCTAGAATTTTTTTATTCTGTTTACCGGTAATGTGAAATATTGATTAGATCGATTCTGACATCCGTGTTCCAAGTACTGATTGTTAATATTCTATTTTTACTCCAAGTCCATTCTAAGACGGATCTACCGAGTGTCCAGTAACGCTTTATCACTCTATCATTATTTCTTCGAAGTAATTGCCAACGAATTAATTTCTTTATAAGGGACACGGACATGACTCGCAAAGCCGGAATAATAATAATAAGTACTATCAATAATACAATAGCGATATTTTTACGTCTCATTAAAAATATACGGAATATTCTAGCGAATTCAGTATTGACAGAACCTTAAGCGATTTTTTTATTTATTCATTGATTCCGAGGGCTATCTACAAATTTTTATGGTGTCCTGAAAAAGTAGGGTTGTAAGAAGTTATTCGCTTAAAAATATGTAATTAGGCAAATATATATGGAAGCCGAGTAAATCTGTCGTCTTGGCGTCTTGTATAGGGCTAGTAAATTCATCAATAGTGATCAACTGCTACTGCTAAACAAATCTCAAGTAAATCTGGAAGTCACCTCTGGGCTGGAGCTTCAAAATACTTGTTAAACCTGCTTCAATCTGTGCCAAGGAGGGCGGTTCATCTGATTGATATTCCGTTGTTAACAAACCGACTGCCATTTCCGATGCACATGTAGGTATGTTGAGTCTGTTCTATAGATATTTCAATGGAACCTGTTCGAAGGAAGTAGCAGCGTTGAACCGCTCCGCGCCGGTGCACGTGCATGAAACTCGACGGACATGAGTGGAGCATCCGTTCACAGTTGACGTCGGCTTCATGAGAACTGGTCGTTTCGCCGACTCGTTTTTGTGAATCGAGCTACCGGCATCTGTCTTCCCTCCTACATTTAATCCGGGCATATACAAGGCCCGCGTAAAAACATCCCTTCCTAAAGACCCCTCCTTAACATGCCTCACAACTTTGGACAACCGGGTAGCGATAGTTCCCCTGTATATGCTCTATGCATACAGGGGCGGTCTTGTGAAGATCAATGTATAATAATAAAATTCACGAAACATGTTTTCTCGTTAGTGTACAGATATGTTGAGCTTTTCTACACTTGTACATATTTTAAGTAAATTAATTGCAGAATGTTGATTCTAATTCTTAAAAGATTCGCTTCTAAAATGGGGACTAAAATAGATTATCAGTTTTATACTGCACATATAGTTGAACATAAACAGATTTCTAAAAATATTCCTCCAATTTCAGGTAATCATTTTCCAGACATTTAACATTACGGTATATTTTTTTCATCATATTTTGAATGGTGATTTTTGTGTTTAATCTCGACTTCCACACCCTTTAAATGGTTTTTTGGATGTGAGTTTGAAGGTATGTTTTTATTGTTTTATTTTAAAGCATTTTTTTAAAAATATAATAAAATACTTGACTTGTTTTTATATAACATACAGTGTATGATTTGTATTTTACGTGAAACAGGCCATTAGAAACCTAACGTTCTTTCAAGTGAAAGTAACATTAATATTTCTAACTTTGAAACAGTCAATTTATATTGGAAATCCATAGTAAAATTAAATTTTTTGATTAAAAAACCTTTGTAACTGTTTTCCACTTTATTTTTATTGTTTATTTTTGATCGAACCCTATCACGGGTGAAACCGGTCCTACCATTAAAATGTACCTGGTTACCCGTAGTTTAGGACTATTGCAGGACAAAAACTGCTATAACATTCATTTTAGCAAACAAGACGGAAATCACAGGGAATAAACAGAATCAGAAATAACCATCTGTTCAAATAAAAGCTGACACGAATGACTTTACATAATTTAAAAAAAAACCCATAGATTCAGTAGAAAAACACAATGTAATCCGTCTTCCAGAGGGTAATAAACCAACCCGAAAGTAGTTTTTAAAAACATAACTGTGAACATTACCGTCAGCGATAAAACAAATTTCAAGTAATAAATATAATAGAAAGAAGGGGAATTCACTCCCGACATCGATGCTATATATAACATAGATTTACTTTTAATTGTGCCAGTCTGACGATGCCCGTGATAGGGTGCAACCAGTCCGGTCAAAAATAAATAAGTGGAAAAAAGTTACAAAGGTATTTTAAACAAAAAAAACATTTTGACAATAACTCAGAAGATGTTGAAGAAATACTACACTTTTTTGTTCTAATAAATCTACAAGGTGTTGTTATCAAGAATCAAATATATTTTGTCACTGCCAGTTTTAATTCAGGTCAAAAGACTAAACCAGTAATTTAGAAAATGACTGTTTGGCTGCCATTTCACGAGCCCGTGTTCAAATGCTGTTAAATCACATTAGTAGATGCTTTCGGTAATCAAATCGGTCCCCTTCAATAACAGGCAAAAGAGCAAAAAAAAACAACGTATTTTAATGGAATGTAATCCGATCCCCCTTTCTTGCAATACTAAGAACGAAAGAACTTCATCGCTGTCTCTTATAAAGTGATAGAATTGCAGATAGAGTGCCCATATAACGCAGAGCGCGTCGATTTCAGTCATCGCTCCATTTGACCAACCCTTTTCCTTGCATATCTTTTATATTACCGGTATAATATACTACGGGCCAGTTTTATAAAAAGAACTACAAAATTTCTACAATAGTTTCGTTAACGGACCGTTATCCATCCGTTTTTCATCTTGAATAATTGCCATTCGTTCGTCACCACTTTCACTGCTCGATGAGGAATCCATTTCACAAATGCAAATTACATATTGTCTTTTTAATTAAAATAGTCAACAACAGATAGATGTCAAACGACTGGCAATCTGACGAACGTTCATAAAACGGCGAAATCGGGTGGTAGACCAAATATTTGTTAAAAATGGTGTCAAGCGTTAAGTATTTAAAAAAAAAATTTAATGTGAATCAAATTTTTTAATGTTATTCAATTTATGCCATTTCATCGATATCATATTTAAATTTCAAGTCTTTGTCAATTCATCCTCTATTTTTTAATCCCGGAAAGATAGAGGATTAACCGCAGTTTGAAAACGGTCTTGAACGCTAAAACAGCTGTCACAATAATAAAAACTAAAAATACTTGCCGAACTTAATAATAAAATTATTAAATTTGATTTATATTAAATAAAAAAAAAATTAAATGAACTTCGACGAATTAAACACAAAAAAACAATTAATAATCAAGCGTTAAGAACGGATGGTTATAAAAACGGCCCTAAATCTTCATAAATTAGCAACGGACACTTCCTGGACAAGTGAAAGGGACAGCAGTCAACTGCAGCAGCTGCGAGGCACAGCCTCTCCCAACCTATTCGGCATTCGGCCAAGTTATTGATTTATTATGCCAATATAATAATACAGGCAACCTCTTGGGGCATAAATCGAATCGATTAAGTTAAGCGTGCAAAAAGAAAATATTTCCTAAATAAAAATCGTAATTTTTTATATATTTTTAATCAGTTAGCATCATATAAATGCGGCTGAAACGTAATAAAAAATGTATGAATAGGTACTCGTCAGTGGGGTGTAGTCCACAAAGGCTGTAAAGCTATGTCCACCATAAGAAAATATATGAAAAAAAGGACAAATTTCTGATCAAACTATTTTTATTTTATTTATACATTTGTCCATATCATTTTGCGGAAGATGATAACAAAATGGCATTTGCAAATATTCAACGCATAATCATACCTAAACATGAAAAACTACATACAGACTTCTTTTGTATATAGAGTAATGCATATGATAGTCGTACTACATTTATACGGAACAAAAAAACTTCGATCAATTTATACAATCTTCTGTCAAATAAGAAAATGCCTTATCTCAAAATTTCCAATATTTTGCACGTAAAATACATTATTCTGTTATACGTTAGATTCAATGTACCCATATAGGTACATGTGGATTTCTAACCAGGCCATAAAGTAGTTAAAATGTTTGAAATTTTAATTTTTAATTCAACTTTTACTTTCATGACCTTAAAATATTGTCTTCTATCAACATGTTTCGTTCAACTTCCCTCATCAGGATATACAGTGCACTAAAAAATAATGACAGGTATAGACAGATAATAAACACAGAAAAATAATAATTTAAGAAGAGAAAAAATAAAATCATAGACATATTAACAATAAGTGATGAAAGTTGTTAAGCAATTAATTAAAAATGTTCAATAATATTTTTCGATTATAAATTAAAAAAATATGTTCACGTAATTGCTTCACAGGGTTGGTATTCACTTTGTAGCGTCATTATTAATAAATTAATTTTTAAAAAATCTTTGTGTTCACATCTTTATGCCTTTTGCCTTTTCATCAGGAATATGCATTCTATATATTCCTGATGAAGAAAGCATCGCTTTCGAAACATGTTGATATCTGTGTATATTAAGAAAGTGTTGAATACAAGGTAATTTTTTAATTAATTTATTGAAATTTATACGTTTAACTTAAAATATTTCTTATGAATTTTATGAAAATATTTTGTTAGATTAATATTTTTCTTGTAACAAAAATATAAAATAGATATATTAAACCGCAAAAAATGTTTCTCGGTAACACTATATTATTTTGTATTTAGACTGCGTCGATAGATGGCACTAATATCTATGAAATCGCCTCAACAGCAAGACTAACTTTTTTTCTAAGAAATTTCATTCTTCACAAATTCATAAAGTATCTGTTTCATATTTAAAATTTACCCACTAATAGCGCAACGTTTTATGTAGATATAAACAAACAAAAAAATCATTGAAAATTTAAAATTCAGGAAGTCACAGGTTTAGATGCTACAACCGACGATTTCCTTTTTATCAATATAAATGCATACAAAAATGTTTAATATATTCTAGATTTAAAATTGCACCATATTTTCAGTAGCGTTTATCCAATTCGTACTTGTGTGAACATACCTGAGAATGCATTAGATGCATTTGATTATGCCATCAATGTTTAGATTGTAAGAACAATTAGGCTTTAATAAACACCTTTTTATCTTTGTTATTAATGGTCTAATGAAATAAAGATGAAACGATATGCCGGGTGAAAACTGCACATTTTAACACGTTATTTTTAATTGATTCAGTTTTTAAATTGCAACCATATTATGGAGTAAAACACTATTCGCAGGAAGTGGGAAGTAATAATATTGTTTTATTTTTTTGATCGAATGTGATGATTGGCAGAAGATAGTTCCGGTTGTGATTAAAAATGGCCACTTTTCTTCTTTTTCTTAGAATTATGAAGGTGATGGTCAATTGATTTAAAAAAAAACTAGTTACCGGTCAGTGGCTGAGTTGGCATCGCGTTTGGGTTTCACCCAGGCATCGTGAGTTCAGTTCCTCGGCTGGCTAAGTCCTCCATTACGACACAAGCAACATCTTCCGCTTACTGTGATGGTAGTAGGAGATTTTCAAATATTGTCAGGTTATTCGTAACCAGGGAATATTTGTCTTTCTATTTAAAAAGAAAAAAAATTGCATTATTCTTGCATATTCCAATCCATGGTTCAAATACAACAATAATTATCACCATGCACTTCAATCTCTGAAACTACGGCGAACGGTAGACGACACTATGTTCTTGTATAAAATCTTAGATAATGAAACAGACTGCCGTGATCTTCTATCACAAATTAATTTTAACATGCCATCGAAACGTACTTGCCACACCAAACTATTTTACTCATTAAATAACAAAATAAACGCTGCAGCAAATTCATCAATTTTCCGTGTTCTCCAAACATTTAATAATTTCTGTCCCAATCAAATTTTTTGATTCCCTACCGTCAGTTAAGAAAAATATTACTCGTAACATCAATGCGCAATCACAACGCTCCAGTAAATATCACTATTCAGATACATAGGTACACATACACGCTCACATACACATACACACAGTCACACACACACACACACACTCACACATACACGTATACACTATAAACTTTATCTATAAATTTTTATATTTGCTATTTCGAGTATAGATTAGGTTTGTTTGTTTGTCTGTTTATTTCATTATTACGCATTTTCTCAGGGCTGGAATGTATTACGTGGTCAAATTTAAGGCGGAAAATTGTATTTTTTTAACAGTGTCAATATAAGATACTTTAACATGACCTCCGAGGTCATCGGAGGGAGCAGAAGGTTAATTTTATGTTAAAAAAAACTATATGTACTGGGAACAAAAATGGAACAACATTCGACTACATTTGCAAAACGATCAAATTTCGAGCTCAGTGCCATAAGTTTGAAGACTCCAATGCAATTTTGATTTGTTCTACTATTCAAGTTCTAAATAAAATGTTCAGAGTTTAATTTAATTATAAGAAAACATTCGTTGACAACTTACGAATATCTGGAGTAAGTGGATGAGTTTGTGTTTTTCATGCTACCCTTCTTGAAGTTCGCCCAGAGCTCGCATGTGTAAAGAGTTATACAGAAGGTAAGAAATAACGTCTCTTTCACGAGTGGACTGCAAAGCCGAAACCTTCCACCATGCATACTTTAAACCAAGTGCTCGTCTATGGCTGTCGATATCATCGTTATCCATCAATTGTAAAGGCTGATAAGGATATTGAATGAATGATGTGGTGAAAGGGTTAGGGGTAGGGGTAGGGTAGGAGTAGGGGTGGGGGTAGCTGAAAGGGTAGATGCAGTGGTAAATATAGGGGTAGGAATAGTTAAAACAATATTAATTCTTAACATTTATATTATTTCCACATTAAAGTTACACTCGGCTTACTACAATTCTCAACCTCAAAACTTTACTCCAAATCATTAATAACCCCGAGCAAAGTCGAGTACACGTCAGCTAGTATTATTAAATACGGAGAGAAATCTCCACAAAACATATTGCCGCCCTTAATAACACTAGTATTTTTTTTTAATCTTTAGTTCAAGAAAATTCTAATTTATGAGCGAAATACAAAATAACTTTTCCGTCGTTGACTACAGGTTTACCGAAACATACATAAGTATTTAGAAGTTAATTATACTCGCAAGAGTTGTTTTGAAATAATTGTGTGATCATCTTTTTAAATATATATTTATCAATTCCACATTATTTTCCAAATTTTACCAGACACAACCTGTGACCTCCGTTTACAAAGTCCAAAGTAGCGATTAAAACGCCCACACTATGGTTCTTCGGAAGCATCTTAAGTTTTTGTGTTTTTCAAATAAAACAAGAAATAAATCACGTCTTCAGACCAATACTTCTCAAACTTTTCATAATACAGTTCTTTCGTTTCGTCAGCAGTCAGAGGTGAAGTTTCTGATGTATTCCTTTTATACAAAATGATACATGCATCAATTGATACACCAAGCATTTTATCACAAATTAACATTGATACACCATTAATGCCCAATGTAGAATTTGCCAGCCACCTAGTCTAGTCTAGTCGAGAGTCCAAAATATCTGAAAAAAACCTTGACTCTGTGATGAAATGGGCGGTCCGTTTTATAGATTCGCCTATCTTAACAGGCGGATTGCAATCTTTGGAGCGCAGACGTCAGGTGGGAATGCTGTCCTTGTTCTACCGATATTTTATTACAAGATGTTCTGATGAACTAGCATTATTGATCCCCTTGGCATCGGTGCATAGTCAGAAAACACGCGAAACGCGCGCACAACATTTGTTACATGAGAATGGGTCGTTTCTACGACTCGTTCTTGTATTTAACAGCTCGGCTGTGGAATGATCTGGCGGCCTCTGTGTTCCCTCCCTTATACAACATGGGTCTCTTCAACACTAGGTTCACTTCTTCCTATCTTCTAAAAGACCCTCCACACAGCATCATAAAAGATGATATAGCCATATATATATAGAGGGAAATAATTTCTCTCAGGGCCTCCCGTGTGGAGTTATTACAAAAAAAATATATAAAAACCAGAAAATCAACAATGTGGAAAAACGACATTTTATATATTAAAGCCTATCACACAAACACGGAATATTTCTCTCCTTTGCCGCAGACATTAAGAAATTTCAACATTATACACTGCTCTAACAACGAAGTAGACATTTTTAATTACACAATTTATTAATTTAAACAAAAGATCTACCATTAATATCAAGCTAATAATGTGATGACGCCATTTATTAGACACTCAATAGTAAGTACAAAAACAGTGTACCATCAGCACAGGTAACAGGAGTTAATTTATGTACCTACATATAATATGTTTTTGATCTTTCACTTGTTTGTTACTTGCTTTAGTATAATTTTACATATTAATTATTTTTGCTTTTTAAACATTCATGTATGTAATTTTTGGACATATTGCGTGCTTTATGTAATAAAATAAATAAATAAAAATAATAATAATTAACATCATTCCCTAAAATGTAGAGGGATATAAACAAATGTTTTTTTAGAACGAATCAATGAGAAGTTAGAAACTAACTAACTATCCATCACGCCGTTTCTCCGCAGGGCTAGGCATAGAGGACGAACCACCAAGCAATTCGATCCTGTCATACACATCTTGCTTGATTTACATTCATACATCGTCTCAAACATTCTCTTCGATTATTCCGACTTATGATATGGCCTGACTCAAGTATTGAATTCACATGATCGTGTCTTCCTCGGGCGTCCCCTGCTTCGTCTTCCATTCACATTCACGTCATATATTCTCCTTACACTCCTTTCTTCGTTCATTTTCTCTACATGACCGAACCATCTAAGTGCCTTGGTTTCGTGGATACGGTCTGTTCTGGAAACATTTTTTGTTTTTGTTTCTTGATTGTTCATTCATAGGTTTGTTGGTGCATTCTCGCACTCCATCTTGGATTACTCATGTTATCGACAGAATGAGCCGCTAAGGGCTATATTTTATCGTCGTCAGTACCTGTACTAACCAATTTGATGGGCGTTTGTGACTAACCTCCTTCTATGCGAAAGCTGTGCAGAGACACTTGAGTCTTCTAAAAATTATAGTTTCGTTTAATTAAGAGTTCTTGACGTGCACCCTGAAGGAGAAATAATAAGTTACTTACACCGGGGTGGGAAAATGGTGGGTAAACTCATCTGTCCCTTTCATAATCTTACCCACTACGCTTAGATCAGCCATTTATCACACATATAAATATATATCATATTTATTTATTTCTTTTTGGGGTAATAAAAATATATTTGTGTAGAAGGGATTTTCAGAGCTCCCTAGTTTAAGAAGCACTATTTTTTAATATCGTATATGAAGTGCCACCTTAAAGAAATCGGTACTGATATAGGTATACTCGTACAAATTGAATCTCAGACAATAATGACATCATTAATCATAATATTTATTTCTATTGTTACCTTCCACAATATAGTGACGCCATTTATAAATGTCATTAATAACGAAGCAGTTCAAATATTTACATTATTAAATTATTATTAATTATAGGTGTTTTTCAATGAATCTATTTTATGCTATGATTTTCTCAAGGGCGTGCACAAGTAAATTTTATTTGATTAAATCGTGTTATTTCACAATTTATTATTTTAACATTGTATGCAGTATATTTGCGGCACGTTCCAGAGTGGTAGATTCTGTCAGTATCGCCTTGGTGAAAGACCACCACTCAGAATCGAAACGTTGCTTGAAATGGCTTTAACCATGTTTAATGATCAGATCTGAATAGCCAGCAAATTTGCTACAATTGTAATGAAATACATATTTTGAGCTTTGTTAGCAATATCAAAAGTGAATAAACGTATATCATTGTTATCAATTTAGTTACTCATGTAAATATGATGAATATTTTAGCTTTTCACAATAATTATTCAAGAAAGTAATAAAGCTCTTCATAAAAAAGTCATTTAATAGTAGTAAAATGAGAGCGCTGCTCATAACCAAGTTGGCTCAATGGAAAATGAATGAATTTTAAAAAAAGCACAATGATCCAAGTGCAAATTTGTTTGCTTTAACCCAACGGTATTCAGAACTTAGTTGGACATCATATTCAAGATATTTTATGTTTAATTATTTTACTCTTTGCTTCCTTTGCAATTAGATTGGTAATTAGATTCTTTCGAAATTCTGAAATTAATGTATCGAAATAACCATTTATTGATTTTAGTGCTTTCCTTCTTTTTTTTTTTAAACTGTCAAATACGAATGTGTGAACACATTTGGATACGAAGAACGCATTTCAAAGATCAAGTGAGTGGCTTGTGTTGCCATAGTAATGACATTTCATAATTCAAAAATAATGAATCAAATAAATTCCAAACTATACGCGTGAGAAATGATAATTCCATTTTAATAAACGAAAAATATTTTGTGTTCATTATTTGTGCTCTTTGGGAAAAGATCTTAACTAGATTAAAAACCCTAACCAAGGAAAGGAAAAAAAAAACAAACATTTTGTCATAAACAATTAATAGTTACTTTTTGTACTTACTGAATATAATATATTTAATATGTTATTAACTATTTGCTGCGCCCTCTTCGAGCTGCATCCATGAGTTTCGCCGTCGGCTCATAAAGTTGAGTGATACATAACTTAATCTTATCAATATTACTCAACAATATTATATTTTTTAGTACTCAATTTTAAACACATTTTTTTCCTTATAGCAGCATCAACCAGTAAATTTCAAATACATATACATAATTGTGTACTCTATAATATTTGTTTTTCTCATCTCTACATAAGTACGTTCAAAAGTTTTTTTCTGTACTATTTTTCACATCTCTTTATACTTAATTATTAATTTTTTTCTAGATATTTTATATTACCATAGTCTATGTCAATACTAGCTTTTTTCAATTCTATTTTTGTATAATGGTACTTAATATGAACTAAACTTGTCAATTTGACTGTCCTGAAACGGGATTTGTTCCCAGTTGTGCAGTCAAAGCTTTCCTTGATTTTATTGTTTAATAATGTATGCATCAAATAAATAAAAAATTTAAATCCCATAAAATCTTTAAAAGTTGATTTCTTTATTCGCGGATTTAAATATTTTAAATTTGCCAAAAATAACATTGTTTTAACTTCCTGAAATCATGAATTATATTGATTAATATTGTCACGACTTTCAAACCAACTTTGGTTATAAAAAAAACTGTACGAATAACACATTTAGAGAGAAAATATTATATAATTTCAACCTATTAATCACCTGAAAAATACCTTTACAGGCCCGCCAATAAGTAACTCACGTCTTAGAATAGACGAAACAAGGTTTTTTTCACAAAGCCAAGGTTTTTTTTCGATACGTTCCATGTTAGGTGCAGAAAATACCAAATACGTAGGCGTGTTCATCTGTCAAACAAGAGATTTGTAAAGGAAAGCGATAAATTGCAAATAAAAAACAAGGCTTTGACTAAGGCTAACTTGTAAAACGCACCCATGTGCAATGTACACAAAATAACACAAATGATTTGCTTCAAACGATAAAAAGGAATATAGTTTTGTTTTCGTAGAAAGCAATTACTTTGTAGTTTGACATATTTATTAAATAAAACAACACGTGTTTTGAACCACAATTTTTAATATTTTTTTGGAATAAATAATGAAGTTGTGAATTCTTGCTTGTCGTTGGGGTACCATAATTGATTTGACAGTGAAAGTAATGACTTGTGACTACTATTACTATGTCTAAACAAGAAACAATTTGAAAGTTTTATTTCTTTCCAAACATTTTTTTTGAAACACTTGTAATAATTAAGTTTTTAAGTTGGTATCGACTTGTGTTTTCCATTTTGAAAATATTCTGCCCAAAAAACCTTCTTCTTTTGAATATGTAATCTGTGGATAACCAGAGTGGTATATCTGTGGACTAACCTCAATGGCATGTTCAATATTTTTCATACTAATTGTAAAACGTTATGGCAACAGTTTTATATATTGGATTTCATTCATTTTTCTCTCTAAACCTTCCCGGCTTTAGCGAAATCGGTCGAGTAATTTCAAGAAAATCGAAGACAGATAGATATACAAACATTAATTTTTATGTATTTAGAATAAATATACAATTTTACGCTCATGAAGTTTGGGATAAGCGAGATCGGTTGGTGAAGAATTTATAATAAATTATTGGTTCAAAACAAAGTGTTTATTTTATTTAATAAATATTGTATTATCTCATTAATTTTACATGCCCCCGAGACTTACCTTAATACGTATAACGTGGGCATACAGCGAAAAGTGGTCAAGTCCTTTTTTTGGCATATTAAGATTATGGTTTTTGCACGGATGCAGACTAGTTGCGTCGGATGTTAGGAGATTTTTTAAAGTACACTCGTATTTTGTTTCACATACCTATGTAAAAATATTTTGACTAGAGAAGCTGTGAGTTTGTGTCTATGCAAAGGACCTCAGCCTCAGTCTGCCAACGTCTGGACGATAGATCATCATGACTTCATCTTCGGAAATGCTATGCGGAGAGTATTTTTGAGGAATAGAAGAAGTGACGTTATTAACGATTAGTCGGAAAATTATTTTAGGGTCAAGGTATTAACGATTCGTTCTCATATACAATTATCAATCGAATACTTATATTAGGAGTCTGAAAAAAAAGGTAGGGAGATGGGGTATAAGAAAGTTCTGAAGTGGATGGCTATTCAGATCTGGTAATTAAACGTGCAAAGCAGTTTCAAGCAACAATTTGTTCATATATTGAATATATGTTTTAGTTTCTCGCCAAGGCATTACCTTTCACAATGAGGGACTCCAGTGAAAAATATTATTACTTTAAAAATACATATTCATATAGATCTGCAAACGTCGACTATGAATATATAACTTTTATCGTATGTAAATAATCATCAAAACACCTTATTATGTTGGTACCGATGTGTTTGGAACATCTGACGTCACGTGTGCATTCTGTTTTTGGATTATGGAGTGTTTTAAATATGTGTTTTTATAGCTTCGGTGTAATTTATATTTAATTTGGGTGACTTTAAGCTCTATAATTGTTGTTCAATATAAAAATAAATAAAAACACTATTATTAATAACAGAAATTAGAGTATTCATGAGCAAACCAATTGTTAATGTGGATATTTTGATGTTAATGCTCAATACTATTATTATTCTTCGAGTTAAAGGTTCTAAAAAGGTACATAATCTTATTACTTATGCTCATTTATGGTTTACTATGAAGAAAATATAAAATTAAGTACGGTAAAGCTCATCCTTGTTTTGACATTTGACAAACTAACCAAAAAAACTGATCAAAACTGACCGGCCATAGATGGGGAGCGTTTAAGTGGGCTTTGAAAAATTGAAAATTATTTTAACTTTAAAAACTAACTTGGTTTTTAAGTTTAAACGTCATTATTGATAAAAAAAATTGGACTGGAGCTCCTTATTGAAAGGTGTAACTTTAAGTGACCAGTTTGGGTATGGGGGCTCGATCGAAACCAGAGTACAGTTAGCCTCTCAGAAGCTGGGCGTACTGTTCAGAGCATGCAAATACTTTGATAGTACACAACTGCTGTCCCTGTTAAATCGTAAGTGAGCCCTACTGTAGAATTTGGCAGCCACCTCTGGTCGGGAGCCCCAAAATATCTGAAAAACCCTAGTTTCTGTGCAGAAACGGGCAATCCGTTTGTTAGATTCACCTATTTTAACAAAGGGATCGCAATCTTTGGGGCACAAACGTCAAGTGGGAATGCTGTCCCTGTTTTGTTTGTTCCCTGTATTTCAATGGAAGATGCTCTGAGAAACTAGCGTCATTACTCCCATTGATTGAGCCAAATGCGCTCCCAACATTTATACACGATTGACATTAATCACATGAGAATAGGTCGTTTCTACGACTCGTTCTTGTGTTGAGTAGCTCAGTGTGGAATGATTTCCCCACGTCTGCGTTTCATCGTTTCTACAACATGGGTTTCTTAAGACCCAGGTTTACTCCTTCCCATCCTCTAAAACACCCTCCACATAGCATCCCCGAACTATGCCATGAACCCGCAGCATCTGGTTCCAGACCCAAGGAGCTTGTTTCTCTGCAATGGATGTGCTGAAATAATAAAATTAAAATAATATGTATATTATTAAGGTGATTTTAAAAGGAACCATGTTCAACAACATTTAAGGAAATAGTTTCTCTAATATATTATTATGTTGACTTAAATTTGTATATATAAATTACGATACTGGTACGGAATACAAAAAGGCCGTGAATAGTAACATTCCACTTCAACATTACATTGCAAACCTCCCGGCCAGCCGCATGACGTCCAGGAAACCTTTTTGACTGAAGGCGCAAGACCGCTTCTATCACGATACTCTCCTGATGAGTCGTGGTGAACTCAGTGGCAGACCTCTGTCGTGAAAAATGAGCACCTTATTCTACACCATACTATAAAGTTGCTAGGGTTTTCTCTCCGTCGGAAGACGTGGGTCTCATTAAACCATATCCGGTGCAGTCACAGCCGTTGTGCGTATTTGATGCAAAAATGGGGCCTAAAGGAATACGAACTTTTTGAATGTGGACATTTTGAAACAACATTTGTAGAAGAATGTCTCCTTCATAAGTTTCCCTATGGCACATCTGTGCTGAACCAAGTGACCCCCGATGTTGGAATAGTGATCTCAGTATCCCACTATGACCTTCACCAACTCTCCTCTGTCATACGAAAAAGAACAAACAAAGCATCTTTGAGCTGATTTTTCCACCCATAAAACTGATCCAAATGTTATTATTATTACTTTACTTTATTGAAAATGGCTTTGAAGCAAGCCGTGAATAAACGGTTCAAATCAGTTTGATATAATTATAGTGTAAGATAAATTAGTCCGCCTGGTTTTCAGTACGGCATTACTACTCGGGAAACATTATTTTAGACTTCAATACGATAACAATTACTGGTTGTTGGCTGATGTCTGGTGTCTGATGGCTGGTCTAGATCTAATGGAGCTGGACATCACGATTTCACTAGCAAAACACAGAAGGTGGAATGCAGTAATCATGATGTATCATTATGTGGTACTGTATGGCCCGAAAACATACATATTATATGTACTAATATAAATTTAAATAAATTTTTATTTCAGGGGATGGAATGAGCGAAGCGGATTAAATAACACAAAGTTTAAATTGAGGCAAATAAAGGCAGTACGGAGAAACCTACCAACAGAGGCAACTAAACTGCTTGTCAATTCGTACGTTGTGTCACGTCTAGATTACTGCAACGGAATATATGAAAGTCTCCACAAATACCAAATTAACAAATTTTAATCAGTATTCAACGCTGCAGCAAGACTTATCACCGGCGTATCTAAATTTACTCACATTTCAGAGAATCTCAAAAATCTCCACTGGCTCAAATGTCCTGAAACAATCCAGTTCAAGCTCTGCTGGATGGTATTTAAGTCACTTAACGCAATGGCTCCGGTTTACTTATCAGAACTGTGTATTCCCGAAAATACCAACTCACGGCAGTCCACCCTTAGGTCTGCAGCGTCATCAGCTATCGGCAGGTTGAAGGAACCAAAGCGCACACCTAATACTAAGTTCAGTGATCGTGCTTTCGGAGTGTCAGGACCTAAAGCCTGGAATGAACTGCCGCATGACTTAAGAATTATCAAAGACTCAACAGAATTCAGAACTTAAAACACATCTTTTCAGAAAATCGTATCGATAAATTGAAGAAATTCAGCCCGCAACACTGTAAATAACCAAAGTGTAAAATAAATAAATGTTAATATCTATTAAAAGCTTCTTACGCTTTTTAAGGTCATTTTATAGATATTTTCGAGTAATAAAATTCATTTTTTAAATATTTTCCAGTCCTAAAAATTATAAGTATTTCAATAAATACCAACTCTTCTTGTACCAATCTTCTAATAAATGTAACATCAATAGAAAAGGAGCAACAAATAACCATGTAAAACTATGACCTGCCAGGTAAGTATGTTTTTCTGTATCTGTTTGTACATAGAAATATTTGTACAGCCCCCTTGAGGTGATTTTTTACAAAAAATGGAGCTATACAAATCATCCAATTATTATTATTATTATTATTATTATTATTATTATTATTATTATTATTATTGTTATAAAGTTGTATTTAACTTCTTTAATAAATCGACTAGCCAACATTTTTCATAGTTTTTCCTGTGGTTGAGATTTCATAATATTTTTGGTTTCCATGCTTACCTGATTTTTAATTATTTTATGCTACGATTACTGTACCTACGTATGAACCATGTATGATGTTATTAGTAATGCATAATGGTCGAAATTGAGTTAAGTGATCCTTACTAGAGGTGGACGTTTCAGTTCATTTTTTAAATAACGGAAACCGTTTCGGTTTCTCAAAACAAACGGTTTCTCGAACCTGTTGAAAAAAAGTACTAGTAAAATTAAATAATGACGTTATTAATTCGAGTGCGTTTAATTACGGATGCAATTGAAGTCTACAACAAAACCCATGAATATTTATGGGGACGACGGAGTTAGACTTAATAGTTCGTTGTACCCGGTACTCGACGATTACACCAAAACTCAACGCCACAACACATTGATGTTTCTAATAATTAAAAATTATTATTACATTTTCAAATACCGGCTAAGAGGTTAACGCGCATTACACGGTATCTATTCTACATACATAAACACACACTATATCATAATCTAAACATCAACCCCGATGATGGATACTATAAAGTCCGAAATGTTGGCCAAAGGAGGAGAAAGGGCAACACGGCAAAATATCTCAAACTAAAAATGGTTTTATTGAAATAAGTCCGATTTAAGGTCGGTTTAACCATGTCCACGCTGCGGTAAGTTTTTCAATATTCCGACCATACGCGCGGCGTAATATTTACTTCGCGATTATAAGCAAGGGGGAGATGTTAAGACTTGGGATACCCAGTACAAACATACATCACGTTTATCCATCAATGCAATGGGCGTTAGCCAATGAGCCACTGAGCACCTCTGACATTTACAGGTAAAGGTCATGCAGCCATGCGTCACTTGATTTAATGAATGCAATGCACTTCTTAGGACCGAATGACCTTTCGATATTCACGAATCGTAGTCCGAATCAAGACCATTACAGATTAATGATTGGTCTATAAATTATAAACAAAAAATATTGTTTTGCTCCAAATTTAAAATTATGGATTATTATGGAAGATCAAGGTCAGAAGAGATTTATTGGGTTATTTTGATTTGATATCTGTTATAATTCTACGTTATTGGCAGAAAGCAATAAAATAAAAATTATGCAAAGTGCTTTGTTGCAGATTTGGAGGTCGTTTATCTCTTACCTTTGAATTTAATTATAATAATATGTAATTATAGTATTCAGATAAAAAAAATTTTATTTCAAAATTGTTGATATCTATGTTGATTGCGTCTTAAAAATAAATATAGAAAGAGTTACGGAAATGAGAGATCTCGGCATTATAATGGATGAGAAACTACATTTCACTGCTCACATTCAACAAATTGTAAATAAGGGTATGAAATATATTTTGACGGCCTCCATAAGGTCGCGGGTTCAAATCCCGGCGTGCGCAAGTAAATTTTATTTAATTAATTTGTGTTGTTTCACAATTAATTAATTAAAAATAATGTATGGTATATTTGCGCACGTTCCAGAGTGGAAGATACTATCAGTATCGCCCTGGTGAAAGACCACCATTCAGAATTGAAAAATTGCTTGAAATTCCTTTTAGCCGTGTTTGGTGACCAGATCTGAATAGCCAGGTATTTTCCTATTTCCCCACCTCCCTCTTCCCCTTCTCCTTCCCCTCCCCAATACCTTCAGCCTCACAACATTCCCCAATTGGGAATGCCATAGTCTCACTGGCTCCAGACGGTTGGGAGCAGTTGGGACTCTTGTTGGGTATTCATATAAAAAAAAGGAATAGGCCTTGAGGCAAAGTTTTTTTTGCATTTTTAAAGAGTTACTTTTGTAAAGTGTGCCGATTCATACGTGTATTGAATTATCCGGTCAACATCAAAATTATAAAGGTACAGGTTCTGCTCAAAATCTTAAACACAAATGTTGCGTTTTGCCTTAGATATTTTAAAATGGTTAAATATATATTTTAAAACTCTATAATCTATGACGGAATTGACAGAATTATAGAAACGGCACCGTTGACTTAATAGTTTAAGTAGAAAAAAAGATGCAAGTTTCAGGACGCTAAGACTTAATAAATCAGATTTTGTGATTTAAAGGTATTTAAAATTTAATACAATAATATTAGCTGCTACCTATAAACAAAAATGCACGATTCTGAAGGAACTAATTCTAATTGATAATTACGAGTTTCCGCATTGGAATTACCACCATAAAAATAATATTTTATTGCAGGTATTATATTAGATACCTACGTGCCAGGTGCAATATGAAAATACAGTTTTATTTCCAAATAATAATACTATAAACGTTCAATGATTGATTGGTATTTACGACTAGCCGATGATAAAATCTGACAAGAGAAGTGGGTGTGTCAAACCGGGTCTAATGTGCGGCATGCTGTGTGTGTTGTTACATTCACTAAATTATTCATTGTATAAGTCAGTATTTAAAATATAATTAAAAAAGCGTCTTAGTTAAAACACGTTAAGCTACCGTAGTAGTTTGTCAACAGGAACAGCATTACGTGGCTTTTTTGCAGATGTACGAAATTTACGGAAGCAAAAATTTACATATATAAAGAACAGTGTCCGTGGTTGAGTGCATGGGTTTATTTTGCATACAAATCTACAGTTTTATTCCAAGCTTTATGAAATTTTGCACACTTGGTCTTTAAAACAAAAGGAAGGTCACTGTTTGCATGAGATTTCGAAAAAGCACCCCATCCCCTTTTCCCCAACCCATTTGATACTTCTTGATGAAATTTTGCAAACTTGACGTTCTAAATAAGAACAAACTTACTAGGTAGGGGCAGGGTAACACATCAGAACCTCAAAACTTTACTCCAAGCCATTCATAACCCAAGGCAACGCCGGGTACTTCTAGCTAGTGTTGATATAAAAATCAAAAGGTATTAAAAAAAGTTGACAAATTGATTGGGCATAATTTATTTTAAATATCGCAGTACGCAGTGACATGAAATAGGAGAGACTGATAGTAAATATATAATACAATGTAGAATATAAATAAATAATCAAAGTGTTCAATCATTGTACAGAATACATGCACGATTTGGAAGATATGGAACGGCAAAGAAGAGTCATTAATATACCCGTCGGAAATGCTCTCAAGGCGGTTCTACGATGTCAGGAAACTACTTTTTAAGACATAACATACTGCACTGCCCTATACACATGTGAGCTATTGACACAATACTCAGCGGTCCAATGGGACAAGCTTAGAGTGTGCCACAGCAATGCATACAGGCAACTTTTACAACTTCCAAGGTTCTGCAGTGCCTCTACGATGTTGACTCAAGGGAGGGTGCACTCATTCCCCGCCTTACTTGGCCACCTGGGGCAGGACACGGAAGTCAACCAACGCCATTGTCGTGGCTGCATCTGAGAGGCTCAGCTTTCCACTCTATGAGGGATGGATGCAGATGATGCTGTTACTACCCTAAAAGACGATACCTTAATTTAATTAAATTTAATAAATTAGTTAAAAATTACTTTGTAATCACTACTTTAATGATATATATATAATTGGATGATTTGTATGGCACCATTTTTATGAAAAATCACCTCATGGGCGCTGTACAAATATTACTTCCTATAATTTGTCTAATTATGTATAAACAGATACAGAAAAAACATACCTGGCATGTCGCTTCAGATAAACACAGTTCTATTAGAAAAGTTACAAAACTTAAGCATAGAGATGATATTTTTGCATTTTTATTTCATCCCCCCCTTCCATTGATGTTGCATTCATTAGAGGATTGGTGGCAAAAGAAGAGTTACTTATTTGAAATATTTATGATTTTTAGGACTGGAGAATAATTGCAGAATAAATCAACGCATTTCGAAAGCCATGCATTCCTCATCAGAAATATACAGTATTCTGTATATTTTTCTGATGGGGAAAGTGGTGATCAGAACGTAATTTTTAATTCGTTTATTAATAATGACGCCACAAAGTGAATACCAATCTTTTGAAGAAATTATTATTGAATTTAATTAATTTTTCGTTATTAATTATTTTTATTTTTATTTTCTTTCTTTCATTTTCATTTTTATTTTATATGATATGTTCATATTTTAATATTAATATTTTTACATTTTTTATGTACCATATCACATTTAATATGGTAGGTTTTGCACTATCCACCCAGTCCTGCTGGATTAAAAACTTAAATAAATGAAAAATTGAATTTTTTAATACAAAATTGTAGCGGAAAGCCTTGTTAGTATCACCTGCATTATTATACTTGAGACAGAATAGCACCAATTAGTCAGTGCCGGCTATTCTAAGGTCACATGAGGCGGTCTGTTACTTATTTCTGTTCTGGTTGATACGTTTTCTGCCATGATCATTTATTGATATCTATACGACCTGAGGCCTGACCTAGAGAAAGTGTTTATTGGCCGTAATAACGCCGGAATTACTATGTGTAGCAGTCTTGGAAGTATACTACGATGGATATTTAATAGATTCATGACATTTAAAGAAAATAAAAGAGAAAAATTCCGGATCGTCATACTTCAAATGTCTTTTGCTTCTCATTTATATATTTTTTATAATACCGCACAAGAGTCCCAACTGCTCCCAACCGTCTGGAGCCAGTGAGCATTCATTCCCAATTGGGGAGTGTTGTGAGACTGAAGGTATTGGGGAGGGGAAGGAGAAGGGGAAGAGAAAGGTGGGGAAATACCTGGCTATTCAGATCTGTTCACCAAACACGGCTAAAAGCCATTTCAAGCAACGTTTCAATTCTGAATGGTGGTCTTTAACCAGGGCGATACTGAGAGTATCTGCTATATAGTATAAACTATTACTATTTGATCATTGTAGAAAATAATATTAACATACCCTAAATGAAATATGAAAACGGAAAAAATGACAGAAAATAAAAAGATTTCAGTCGCATATGATATCGATGAAGATGGCATAAATTGAACTGGTCTCATTAGCTAAGTTGGTTAAGAGGTTGCCCCAGATTTGCAGAGGTCTTGGGTTCGAGTCCCAGATGCGACTGAAATCTTTTAATTTTCTGTCATTTTTTCCGTTTTCATATTTCATATATTTTTTTTTTACAGTAACTCCACACAGGAGACCAAAGAGGAAATAATTTCCCTCAAGGCCTATATCATCTTTGAGGATGCTGTGTGGAGGGTCTTTTAGAGGATAGGAAGGAGTGAACTTGGGTCTTGAAGAGACCCATGTTATAGGATGGAGGAAACACAGAGGCCGGCAGATCATTCCACAGCCGAGCTGTTGAACACAAGAACGAGTCGTAGAAGCGACCCGTTCTCATGTGACAAATGTCAACCGTGTGCAAATGTTGGGCGCGCGTTTGGCGTGTTCCCGACTATGCACCGGTGCCGAAGGGATCAATGACGCTAGTTCCTGGGAGCATCTTCCATTAAAATACCGGTAGAACAAAGACAGCATTCCCACCCGACGTCTGTGCTCCAAAGATTGCAACCCATTTGTTAAGATAATCTATCAAACGGACCGCCCGTTTCTGCACAGAGTCAAGGTTTTTTCAGATATTTTGGGACTCCCGACCAGAGGTGGCTGCCAAATTCTACAATGGGGCGCACTTGCGATTTGTACAGGGTCAGCAGTTGTGTACTATTAAAGTATCTGCGGGCTCTGTACAATACGCCCAGTTTCTGAGAGGCTAACTTTACTCTGGCTTCGATGGAGCCCCCATACCTGAGCTGGTCACTTAAGGTTACACCAAGCATATCAATGGAGAACTTGTTGGGAAGATTGCTTCCATTAAAGGAGACTAGATTGTCATTTCAATCCCTTTTAGACGTAATCAGACATGATTGGGTCTTTGAAACATTAAATTCGACGAGGTTATTCTTACCCCAAGAGGAGACCCTCTCAAAGTAACCGTCCATTCTCTGTTTCAAAGCCCTCCGAGCCGTTGGAGTTTGTGTGCCCTTTGGGGGCTTGTCAAACAAAAAGCAATCATGGACTGTACTGTCATCCGCGTAATAATGGATTGGTGCACATGTCAAGAGGTCATTGATGTGCAACAAAAACAATGTCGGAGATAGAACCGATCCTTGTGGGACGCCAGAATTTATTGAATGCGAGGAAGAGATGAAATCATCAGCAACCGTCTGAATTGATCTCTCCCTCAAAAAGTCGGCAATCCATGTACACAAGGAAACGGGAAGTCCGTAACAAGGCAGTTTGTTGACAAGTCCTCGGTGCCAAACCCGGTCAAAGGCCTTAGAAATGTCCCGTGAGACCGTTTGAATCTTACCATAACGTTCCAGGCACCGTCCCCAAACATGCGTCACATACGCGAGAAGATCACCGCACGAGCGGTTCCGCCGGAATCCGTACTGGCGGTCGTTAATGATTTTGTTCTTCTCGAGGTATGTAAGCAGTTTGTCGTTGATCACACGTTCCATCACCTTGGACAGAACTGATGTGATCGCTATGGGGCGGAAGTTGGCCGGGTTGGAGCGGTCACCTTTCTTAGGTATAGGATGAATGACCCTTTTTTCCAACCAGAGGGACAGAGCCACATTTCAGGGACATTTTAAAGAGCTTTGTTAAAACTGGAGCGATTTCTGCAGCACACCTCTGCAATACCAGGGCAGGTATTCCGTCAGGCCTACTAGCTTTATTAACATCGAGCCCCCGTAAGACAAGGAGTACATCCCGATGCCGTATCCTCAGCTTTTTCATATAGAAGCCGCAGTGAGGAACCGACGGCGGGATGGCACCCCAGTCGTCGAGGGCCGAGTTTTCTGCAAACATTTTCCCTAAAAGGTTGGCCTTTTCGGTAGCAGTGTTTGCTAGTGAACCGTTAGGTCTGGTAAGAGGCGGCAGACTGGATTTGCAGAAATTTCATTTAGGTTATGTTAATATTGTTTTCTACAATGATTAAATATTAAAATGAGGTTTTTAAATATCAATAAAAATATTTAATGATAAAAAAATTGGATATTACTATTTGAATTGTTTAGGATTCTTTGTTATCTTTATTATCGAAGAAAGCAATCACTTTGTGGCTCGATATTATACTTAATAGTACATGCTGTCCCGAGGAAGGTTAGGATATAGCTGAAACTAGTTTACGGCATATATATTATTTCCAATAAGTGGTTCAAAACAAAATACTTTCTCATTTTTTATTTTAAATAAAACATTTAACGAGGTTGCACTCCTATAGTTATCCACAAAACTCATTATTTTCAAACCTAATATATGAAAATAAATATATGTGTATATGTAAACAACATGAAAATTTATTTATTTATTTGTAAGAAACAAACAGCTTTTATTACAAATATTATTAAAAAGGAAGTTTAACAAAAGGTAAGCCAACAAAGTTTCTTGTACCAGTAACTTCTTCTTCTTGTAACAGTGGTTAAATACAGATGTTTTATTTATGAAGCTAACAAGATAAAGATAAAAAAAACAAGAAGGAAGGGGGCAGAGGAAGAGGAAGATAGGATCGGGACAGGAGATGTTCTCGATACATTTTATACTTGGGCATCAATTTCTAAATAACTCAAACAGAAGTTAGAGGATCAAAATATACAGATACAGGTAACCCGACAGTTGATCCCCCGATAGTTGATCCCCTCGACAGTTGATCCTTCCGACAGTTGATCCCTCGGACAGTTGATCCCCTAAAGGATTATTTCTACTTTACGTCCTCATTTGTAAGGTAAGTATGCAGATAGGATATGTTGGGGGATCAACTGTGGGGAGCCAATTGTCGGGGGATCAACTGACATGGAACGACAGATAAAATATGAAAATTTATCTTAAATTCCACAACTTTATTATACAAGATAGAAAAAAAGTATGTCTTTATCAGAAACTACAAAGTGTTGTATAATAAATATTTCTTTTGAATGTTTCATCGTTTATTATTGTTAGTAAGTAACATTATTTTATTGTTTGTTACTATGCACGTATTATTATTACTAAAAAAATCCATTCTGCTTCTTAAATCCATCATAAATAAGTTTGTAGTCTGCCTTCCTTGGTTTTTAAAATGGTATGTATATAGCCTAGTATTTTCGTTTTTAATTAACTTATAATTGAATTGGATCGTATAATTACATAAAGGTATAACGTACAATATCACAGGTGTGGCTAGGCTTGCCGTGCGTGGGACCAAGTATTTCTGAAGGAGACGGTTCACTGTAATTAATAATTATTTTCAATCACCGTTTTGGGGAAGTAATTTAATTTTAACCGAACCCTAGTACGTGAGTTGCATTGTAATTGAATTGGAATTTGCTAAACATATCATTAGAGAGTGTAAAAGGTTCATATCTTTGCTAAAATCACTTTAATGCTTTATTCCACATGTATGTACTTACATTCTAGCAGAAATGTAATTAATTAATAACTATAAAAAGATGCGTATTCTTTAGCATCTAGGACGAACGAAGTACGTAAAATTTTGTATAAAATATAAAACCGCACTAGCGTTCTAATTACTCAGAGCCAGTGGGACTAAGGCATCCTCATGGAGGGTATGTTGTGAGCAGTGGCGTCCATAGACGTGGTAAGTTTCCACTAAGAATGGTTAAGTTGCTGGCTGATGTTGGTTAGAATTACCTGCCACATCGATAAGATAAACCCTAAATGGTATTTGTACAGCGCCCTTGATGTGATTTTCCACAAAAACGGCGCTATACAAACCATTAAATTATCCAAACAACTACTTCATTTATGTACATTACAAGCCAATTACTGGATATATAAAATTTCCATATTTTTATCGACAGTACGATTGTATGAAAGAAGGCCAATATAAGTACATTATTTCAATAGCAAAGTTGTACTAATTGATAGAGTTACCAACAGATGGCACTGATTGCTACATTTGTGATTTGTAACCAAAGGCACATCCTTTTTCGACACTAACACAAACGAATCTTCCCTTGAATGCGTATTACCAACACATGTACATTTTTTTGTGTAGAATACACTCAAAATTTCAATATGACATGTGGGTCCTCGGGTAAGTGCAGATTGAGTCCTTGAAATAATTTTGTATATTTTGTTTATTAAAAATATTTTTTAAGCCATTGTGGTGGGCTAGGTAGTACTTATGTCCCTATATGGAATGCACACCTCTGCTTGTGATGCTATATGGAAAAAGAAGAAAAGAGAAAGGTTGGGAAGTACCCGGCTAGTCAGATTTGGTCACCAAAAACGACTAAAGCTTGTCGATTCTGAATGGTGGTCTTTCATCAGGATGATACTGAGTCTGTAAATTTTTCCTTTAAGAGCCTACCTATCCCACGTCAAAATGGTAACCGGACAATTCGGAATATTGGTAAAACAGCACACTATCGGGAAAAATAAGAAGAAAATAAAAAATTAAGTTTTACTAATCAAAATGTTGCATTAATTGTCAATGTTTTTAATTCATGGAACTCCATTAAATTTTTTTAGAAACTCAATGTAAATCAAAATTAGTAATGTTATTATCAAGTTCTGCCAGCAGCAAATCGCAGTTTGAAAATGACTCTGAACGCCGAAACAGCTCTCACAATAACAAAAACTAAAGTACTTTCGGCACTTAATAATAACGTTATTAAATTTGATTTACATTAAATTTATAAAAAAAAATCACTTGGCAGGTTGTTAACTTAAGCAATACCACAAATTGTTTATCTGTAAATTATATACGGGAAGTTAGGAAAATGCATAAGGTTTCAGAAAACAAAAATCCTTAATCTTTAAACTCCATGAAATACATCTCAAAATGTCTGAAGATAGGTGAAGTCTAAAAACCAGCGAAAAAAAGTCTTCAACGATTTATCTAATATTGTATGTATTTCTTATAGAATTTAATATATTACAGTTAGAGGGTTATTGTCTTCTGAAACCAATACATTTTCAAAAAATTAGAATTTGTTATTCTGTTTTTTAAGACATTTTAAAAACAACACAAAAACGTCCAGAAAATAATTTTAAGTAGTTTGACAAACGGTTGTTTGCCATTCAAAGGCTTGTAATAATTTTAAGGTTTAGACATATAAAATTTCAAAAAAAATGTGTAACAAAAATATTATATTATATATGTCACAACAATCTTACTCAAAATTATTAAATAAAAGTCATAAAATAATATTTCCTATTTATCTAACACAGTTTCTATAATTTCTTCAAAAGATTGATATTCACTCTGTGGCGTCATTATTAATAAATGAATTAAAAATTACTTTGTATCTAGTATCCACCACTTTATTAATGTATACATATCAACATGTCTCGAAAGCGACGTTTTCCTCACCAGGAAAATTATTAGTATTAAATCGTTAGTATTCAATATTTTCCTGATGAGGAAAGCATCGCTTTCTAAACCAGTTGATATGTATATATCAATAAAGTGGTGAATATAAAGTAATTTTTAATTCATTTACAAGTAGTTTCATTCGGCTAGCCAGGTCTTCAATATATTTATTAACTGTTTTATTTTAGTACAATTTTTATTTCAGCATATATAGACATAGAATTTATGTTACAGTTAAATCATTAGTAGTATTTCTTCAGTGTGAATTTTTTGGTGTTGACCGTTAAGTAGGTTCGGCTAGATTAGGTTTTTAAGCGAGTTTTTTCACTCTTCTATGTTTTTATATCACTTTTCTAATGTATACCGATCTATTTATTACTATGCCGAATTATCACAGAACCGTAAAAATATTTACGGCAATACAGATATGTATCTACAATTCCACTCCGACTATATAATGATCATTATATTTCAACAAGTTGATTGACTGGATACATAAAATTAGTAGGCAAATTATTGATTTAATATGTTTATACAAAATAATTCACGGTGATCTCTAAATTATATTATGTCTTAGCAGTATTGAAATAAATGTACCCAATTCTAATTGCACGCCATAGCACATTCCACCTGAATACAATCATAAATAATATTGCTTACTTTAGTCCTGTTGTAAATGTGTCGACTATATAGTAAGATAGAGTGTGCTAATGTATATACTTTTGTCGATAATTGAAAACTGTTTCAGAAAAAATTATCCTGCTATTACTCAAAAATATGTAAACATGATTCGGCTAATTACATTATGTATCATTTTCGTCTTTTATAGCGCCGTTTTTGCGAAAAATCACCTCAAGGGCGCTAAAATGTATCATTGAGTACATTTTTGTAACATTGTGTTATGTGCATACTTAACTAACTAACCAACTAACCATCACGCCGTTTCCCCACAGGGGTAGGCAGAAAGGACGGACCGCCAAACAACTCGGTATTGGCACACACTTCTTGCTTCATTCGCATTCATACATTCTCTTCTATTATTCTGACTTTTAATATGCTTAACTCAAATATTTAATTCACTAGATCTTGAAAAGTGTTCCTCGGGAATCCCCGGCTTCTTCTTCCATTGAAATTCGCATCATATATTCTTCTTACACTCCTATCTTCGTTCATTCTCTGTACGTGCCCAAACCATATAAGCGTGCATATCTTATTCTTACTCATTACGCTTACATTAGACTTGCATTCTTTACGAATCTCGAATGTGTATCATTTGTCTGATTATTTGTAATTTTATGTAATTTGTGTATATTACCACAATTTTTATAATTGGATTGTTGTCACGTAAGTGTGAACACCCGTAAAACCCAGGAAAAATACATAAATAAATAAACAAAGACGTTAATAATAGTAAGTCGATCTATTTTAGAAACCCGACAAGGTTGCAGATGTGTGCTACAATCTCGCCCATGTGGTGGAACGGAAGCTGAGTAGTTAGTACGGACTGAATTATAATGAATAATAATCAATTCACTTGCGCATACTTCAGTAATGTCTGAACTATGGGAAATAGAAACAATCTATGATCTGATGTTTAAGTACCGACGACCACGCCTCGACATTAGACAGGAATATCAATTGAACGTAGTTATGCTGAAAAGGTCCAACCCACAAATTTCCAAAATCGACTTTTTCACGTTTTCCTACAGATGAGCATGAGATTTTTACATGCTTTTTTATTTTTTTATATGAATACCGCACAAGAGTCCCAACTGCTCCAGAACCGTCTGGAGCCAGTGAGACTATGGCATCCCTAATTGGGGAATGTTGTGAGGCTGAAGGCATTGGGGAGGGGAAGAGTAAGGTGGGGAAATTCCTGGCTATTCAGATCTGGTCACCAAACACGGCTAAAAGCCATTTCAAGTAACGTTTCAATTCTGAATGGTGGTCTTTCACCAGGGCGATACTGAGAGTATCTTCCACTTTGGAACGTGCGCTAATATACTATATATTATTTTTAAATTAATTAATTGTGAAACAGCACAATATAATTAATTAAAATTTAGTGCGCGCGCCGGGATTTGAATCCGCGACCTTCGGATTCGTAGTCGAGAGCATTACCCCTCGACCATGGAGGCCGTCAAATGGTAAAAATTCCGTCAACACGCTAAAAACATCCAAGATCCAAATGAAAGCGATTTTTGTTAATTTTGCTTTTACTACGTAATAAGTCTTTGAATTGTCAAATTTTCAAACGCCCTTTTTTCACCTACATCTTTTTTTGGTTTGGGAGCTTTCTGCATAACTACGACCAATTGTCTCGCATGAAGTAATGCATAATTGACTTTAATTTTAACCAGTTCGAATCATGCGGAGTTAGTAATTATTATTCGATAAAGTATCAAAAATATATACCTAGGCATTAATAATTTGTTATTCGCATTACTGGCTATATTGTGTTCCGAAAAGGCACCAGCTATAATTTAAAATGGTATATTGTATAATTCTTATATAGATTAGCGAATTTGGACATTTGAATCTTGGACGTAAACATTGGATACATAATAATTGCACATTGTATCTGTAGTTTTAAACGATCTATCAGCGATCTACCGCGGTCCACGGGTCCATTTTAATAATGTATCAGAAAGTTTACGGTAAACAAAACATTGAAAGGTTTCAGGGGAAAACTTCAGTCTATTTTCAAGGGTTTGAATAATAACAAGCCTTGTTAAATATTCTTAAAGGTGAGAATTTGGAGGTTTGACGGCAGAATTCCTCTTAGCAACAATTTTTTGTTAAATCTCTGTTTGATTTTAAATGATTCCGTTTTACAAAAATTCTATATTTTGTATGGAATCTGACTTTCTGATCAATAAAAATCAACATAATTTATTGGTTTGACCTTGAATCGAGCAAATTTTTTGTCTAGAGCACTTTTATGCACTCGCTGGTTTCAATATTTTTAATGGGTTCCGTTTTGTAAGGGTACGTTTCCAAATAGTTTTTACTGAAAACATGGAAGTAACATAAGATATTTAGATATTTCCTATTTCAAAGTTATCATTCAAATTTCCAATGTATGAAAAACCGACAGCATTTAATGGTTTGACGCTGGATATATAAATGTTTCGCCTGCGGCGATTTCTTTATGCTTCATATGATAAAAATAAAAAGCTACCGGTTCACTAGGTTAGCTACACCGCCGACTACACAGTTAAACTTGTCAACCTGTAGGTACCCTACTCCTGCGGCTCACGAAAAAAATTAAAATGGATGATTTGGCCCTCCGGCTAAAATGGTTGTGCATCACTGGTCTAACCAATATATAACTTACGAGTTTGTTATTCATAGTTCTTGGATATAAAAATGTTCAGAAAAAAAACCTATAGGATTTGTGTTTATTAATTTTATTTTTTTGATACACAGACACTTGTGAAATATGCCTGAATTTCAACCATTCTTAATAATCAATATGAGTGTCTTTAGACTAATGTGTCACCAGGATGGTAAGAAGCAAAATTGTGTATTGCATACGAGACTTATTAATTTAAGACAATATTTTTTTTTGTGTTTCACGTTAGCTATAATATACCGCTGTTTTGTGAAAGATTACCCCAAAAGCGCAGTACAAATATATGTTTTTGTCCACTGCTCTATCTCATCACTAACTATATAAATCCATTATTACAACTTTTGCTTAATAAATTGCATTGACCAATTCATCGATTTGTAATACAAAACTACATGTACAATGGTTTTGAACAGTGAGGAACTCCAGTCAATTTTTTTTGTCAATAGTGACGTTCAAACTTAAATACGAGTATATTCCGTTATTTTACTAAAGTTAGTTTTCATAAATAAAATAATTTTCAAAGATTATATTTTTATAGTTTTGAGGTTAGAATTTCAAATGTGAAAACAAGGATGAACTTTACCGTACATAATTTTATATTATATTCATAGTAAACCATAACTAAAGATAAGTAATAAGATTATATAGCTTTTTAGGAACGTTAAGTCAAAAAAAAAATAGTATTGAATAATAACATTACCATAATATTCGTAGCGATAATAAGTTTGCTCATGAAAACTCTAATTTATATCATTAATAATCCTTTTTTTTAAATTGAACAACAATTAAGTAGGTTAAAGTCATCCAAATTAAGATTAAATTTCGCCAAAACTAAAAATACATTTTTAAAATACAAAACTAAAACAAAAAATAAAAATATCCATACTAATCCAAAAACAGTATATACACGTGACGTCAGATGTTCCAAATGCAATGGTATCATTATTACAAGGTGTTTTAACGAGATGATTGTTTATTCACTTTTAAATAACGATTTATAAATTCTACGTAAAATTATATATAATAAAAGTTATATATTCAGAATCGGCGTTAGCTGATCTATTTGAATACACATTTTAATAGCCATAATATTTGAGTTCCTTATTAACGTGAGAAATATACATGTCATAACTTTTATGTATGAGCAAATAATATTATACAGGCCACACTTACCTGGCAGGTCACTTGAGATAAACATTGCTTATTAGATAAATTAATGTAAGATTTTGCACACTGAGGACATGATCTTGGAAAAAACCTCAATATTGGGGGTATAATGTGTACCTATTAATAGTTATAATGGATCTAAGCATTATGTGTAGTCCTTATGATTTTGTTATTTGTCTATTTGTATAATGTTATAATAAACAGAAGAAAAAAAACTATACAAGGTTGAGAATCTGAGACTAGAGTTTGAACAAGTATACAATATTAATGTCCATATATAGTAGTAAAAAGGAATTAACCTCTTGACTATTGAGTAGATTAAATCCTTTTTGACGGCCTCCAATGTCAAGGGGTAAGGTTTTCGACTACGAACCGAAGGTCGCGGGTTCAAATCAAAAATTTTATTAAATTAATTTGTGTTGTTTCACAATTAATTAAATTATTCATTTTCATCTTTATGTTGTCGAAATTTATTCCTAAACAGCCGTCGATTAATTAATTAGATAGTCAATAAGTAACACAAAAAAATAATATTAAATTAAAATTATTATTAATAAATTAAATTTAAAAAAAAAAAATTATGTATTTCGAATGAGTGTTTTATTTCACAGTGAAGGCCTAACTATGACTCAAAGAAAACGATACAAATTAATATACTCGTAATTATCTCATTTGTCAGCATTCTTTGTAATATGATAAATATGACAGTTGCCAATAAGGAATTACAAATAAATATTATGTTTAATTAGAAACAGTTTGTAATGTTTAGCGGTTTTATAAGATTAGACATTAACTGAGGAAAATTGATGGAATGTTAAGCCTGATTGCCGTAGCAGCGAAGTCCGGGTTTGAGTATCGTAATTATACTTGAAATTGGTTAAGTAAATCATGTAATGTTACTTTATTATGTCCGTTATAATCGTCATTGAATTAATCAGGTAAAATCATTACTGAGGACATTGTATGACCACTGTTTCCATATCCGTAAGGCCCTTCATGATATACCTGTATACCTAATGATAAAATTACAATCGTAAATCGACAAATAAAATCGGTATATCTGTACCTGAGAGGCATACGGATGAACATTAAACTAACTAACTAACCATCACGCCGTTTCTATGCTGGGGTAGGCAGAAAGGACGGATCGCCAAACAACTTGATCTTGGCACACACTTCTTGCTTCATTCACATTCATACATTCTCTTCTATTATTCCGACTTCTGACATGGCCCGACGCAAGTATTTGATTCATTTGATCATGTCATGTCTTCCTCGGACGTCCTCGGCTTCTTCTTCCATTCAAATTCGCATCACATATTCTTCTTACACTCCTTTCTTCGTTCATTCGCTCTACATGCCCAAACCATCTAAGCGTGTCTATCTTAATCTTACTCATTATTCTTATATCAGCCTTGCATTCTTTACGAATCTCAATATTTTTCATACCTGGTTTTACAACACATTCGCCTCAGAGATCTCATTTCTACAGCATTAAGTTTACTATCATCCTTCCTGTGCCAATTCCATGCCTCACTGCCATACATCAGGGTTGGGATCAGCACTCCATTATGGACTGCTAGCTTCGCTTCTTTGGGCAACTTTTTGTTTGCGCCGACTACGTTCAATTCTCTGTTAATGGAGTTTAGTGCATTCACCCTTCTTTCAATATCCCTATCAGCCTTTCCATCTCTCGTAAACATACTTTCTAAATATACAAACTCATCGACCCGCTCCAGTATTCACCGTTCACAATTATATTGCACACTTTTTTCGTACTTTCTCTTTCAAACACCATGACTTTAGACTTACTTACAGTCATTATTATCTCAATCTTCATACATACTTCGTTCATCATAGATACGAGGGACTTTAGATCTTCCATACTGTTAGCAATCAGCACCGCATCATCAGCATACAACTGGCAACATACTTTCAGATTACTCATCTTTGCGCCTAAGCCTACCTCTTTCAATTCTTGTACACAATTATCCATGTGTAGATTGAATAACCTCGGTGACATTACGCAGCCTTGCTTAACACCCTTTGCGATGTCAAACCACCCCGTAAAATCACTGTTTACCTTAACACATGCAACGCTTTCCTCGTACAGAGACGCGATTGCTTATATGAGATTCGTATTTACTCCATACTTGGACAATACCTTCCATATTCAGTGGTATACTTTTTGTCGATCTACAAAGACACAGAAAAGTGTCTGTTTTTTTACCAGAAACCCCTCTGTGAGCATACGTAACGAGATAATCTGATCCATGCACCCTCTTCCACACATAAATGCACGTTGCACATCCCATATTTTATCTTTTGTTTTAGTTTACATTCTTTCAATCAATATCCTACCTTACTGCTTTCCAACTGAACTTAGCAGGCTATTAGCCCAATGATTTCCACATTCCATACGTGACCCTTTAAATTATATAAATTAAAACACGTATTTTGATGCATATTTATTAAGACCAAGATGCGATCGTTACCTTTTTATTTTCTGTGTCTTTTCTGTTTTCATTTGAGATTTGTTAATGTTTGGAGGCCAAATGGAGACATAAATAGTTGGTGTTTCTAAACCTTTCTCTACCCCATCTTTCATTCCTCGCAACATACCTCAATTGGGAATACCAATGGCTCTTGTAAGTCGGAATCTATGTAAAAAACGGCGATACTGAGAGTATCTCTCTCTAAAACATCACGTCATACCACTATAAAACACACTGTAACAAGAAAATACAAAAAAAAATGATTGCCAGTGTTCCGCCTGTTATTTATTTTCCAAGGAGAAAATCAGACCATAATCCAGAATCCGTTTAAAAGATTTATCGCATACCTACTTAACATTTTTTTAATGTCAATATCCTTGTCGGGTATAAATGTTCTATGTTATAATCGCCATACCGCAGTGGTCAGAATTCTGCCCGAGACGCTTGGCTCGCTCGCAGTTATTTGTAAATCAAAAACAAAAATGAAACTGCTTTTCAAGCCTTTGTTCGACACGTTTTTTGTAAAAATCACCTTGGTCAAATCCCCGGTCTGCCAACGCCAATGTCTAGAAATGCCGAAACGTGCCGCGGGTATTTGTCGATCACGCGTTTCTAATAGGACACACAGACTTATAACATGTTTTATTATCTTTGTCCCAATCCTTTGTTCAGAGATATTTAAATATATTTATAAATTGCGATAATGGCGTGATTATAGTACACAAACGTTAGCGAAATATTCGGCTTTAGCTTTTTGTAAGGAATGCGTGGGCTTAATAGATCGGTGAGTAATTTGTTTGGCTGGAAGTTGGGTCGAGTTCCAACCCCACAGCAAAGCACCGACATCACTTAATCTTCACGAGTTTTGTTTTGGTTTGCTTTTTTGAAAAGATAGAAAAATGTTCCCACGTTACGAATAACCATAATTATAACTGAAAAATGTTGCTCGTGCAGTGATGGAGGAATTGAAGAGCATTGAACCCATACTTTTTGACTTTGTATTCCGGGACGTACCCGACATCTTTTTTCATTCACGGCGTCATGCACCATCCTGACACTATTTTCTCCATCCACCCAATCGTCCAACACCCCTTTCAGCCATGTGTTGTCATAAAGGTCGATGAACCTGGATGTTCATATCTGATCACAAAACATACCTAAAGTCACCCATAATGTTTCAATATAAACATATATATACTCGTATGTAATTTCTTCAAACGATTGGTATTCACTTAGTGGCGTCATTATTAATAAATTAATTAAAAAAATATACTTTATTTTCACCACTCAACATCTACATGTTTCGAAAGCGATGCTTTCATCATCAGGAATATATGAATACTAAAAAATAATTTCAAGTATAGACAGTTTGTACTTGAAATTATTTTTTTTGTAGTCATATAATTCTGATGATGAAACCATCGCTTTCGAAACATGTAGATATTTATGTTTATTTATAAAGTGGTGAAAACAATGTATATTTTTAAATTAATTTACATATATTTGTTTTAAACCACATCAATTTTAAACACTGAGCGGCCGGTTTTGGAAGTAACCTTCCCTCTTCAGACAATATTAAAACAAAACATTGACAGACATACCTACATACATATTTACAGATGTAAGGATTAAAAGTCTCCACCGTAATAATAATAGCTAAATATTTAGAAGCACTTTTACGTGTTTCTATTGTAATTATGTCTAGTCACAAATGCTTTTTACGAATATATCAAACTGTTACATTTCTGAATGCTGGGTGAAACTGAAGGAATCCCCCCTTGAACAAGAGGTGAACGACATTATTGTTTGTTGTAGAGCGCACTTATTAATTTATTTTTCAAGGTTAATTTAAAATTATTCATTTATATACCTTTATGATAACTTTACAATGATTTTAGCAGTTCGCTATTCTCATACTTGCTGTCAAAATATTAAGCAAAAATCTATGACTCTGTTAAAGCCAGAAAAACCTCTACTTTTTTGTCTGTCCATTGAAATCTCACTTTTAAGTCAACGTAACTGTTTCCAAATCGCGACGTTAATATCAATGAGCTTTGGAGATTTCATGGAATAAAAAAAATCACTCTAGATCTCGTACGAAGTCGGCAAGTAAACGTATAGGTACGTACTTGATAATTTTATAAGAATTTTATTGAACGGCGAAGATAATTGCATTATGTTTTTAATGCATAGTAAGTTTATGAAAACTGTTAACTACAATACCGATATTAATGATTGTAAAATTACTACACTAGTAAGAAATTAAAAATAATGTTTTTCTAATGGCATTAGATTGAGTTACCTTTGGTTGGCCATAACACGATTAAGGGTAAACGAAACGTGATACACGCTCACAGATGGCGTTAATTTAAATACTTAAAAAAAACTTTTAGCACGTACTGCTTTTCAAATGTTGAAATGATTTGTACGTTATTATTGTAGCACTAACATACACAGTTTTTGCAAAGTTTCTTGAGGGACTTGAGCTTAAATAACAATTAATTCTGTTTCATATTCCGTATATACACCCACCAACAAACAATTCACCTCAATATTCTATAAGTATCTTGTTTCTCTTACGTTACCATTACTGTCGCTGAATGGCGCTGCTCCCCAACTCAAACACGAGAAATATTTCTCTATTGAGTTGGGTGGTTTTTGTTAAATAAATTTGTAATTTGTGTAATTATATATATTTATATATATATATATATATATATATATTTTTTTTTTAAATATAAATAAAATCCGAACAATTTAAAAGCATACTGCTATTATAGCACGTGTTAAAACTGTTTTTTTATCTAAAATATTTTAATTAGTGTAATCCGTGAGCGCGTATTATTTTTCGTTTACCCTTAAGCTTGACCGTTGCATATTGAAAATAGACAGTAATATCAGCAGATCTATAAGAGATTTACGTCTGCAATAAAATAAATAACATGGATTATTAAAAAAATACTAGGAAGTAAAATCGTGCTCCATTTGTTATTTAATAAATGTATAAAAACATTAATTTAAAAGGTCATTCAAGCTACGAGTTTTTGTTTAATAAAATCACTATCGTGATTAAGGTGTTATTTTATAATATTCAATACTTGTTGGTCGTTTTTCTTTATTTTCATAGACATTTTGTATCGAAGTGAATTGGACAGTAGAGTTTGGATTAATTTAACAGGAAAATGTTTCATATTAGGCGGTTCCCACGTGGGCCAGTGATAATAATAGTTGGTTAATTTGTATAGCGTCGTTTTTGTGAAAAATCACCTTAAGGGTGCTGTACAAATGTTGCTTATTGAGATTTATATTATTATTTATTTATTTATTTACGGACCAATGTCCATTTATACAAAATACATAACACGAAATGAAATAAATAAGAGTTACAGAAAAAGAACAGCACATACATAATACAAGAATGAAGCAATGACAAAAAGAGGACAAAAATATACATTTGAGAGAACATCGAGTCAAAGCCTGAACATGGTTTTAGTAGAGTCTATGATTTTAGACATTCTAAATGATAATCTTAGAGTTCTAATTTCGTAAAGCCCTAAAAAAGTCATTAAAACTAGTACCAAAAATTTCAAGGCCCTGGCTTGAGTTAACAAATCTCGACATTCTGGACAGTGGAGAATGGTACCCATAATTAGTAGAATGTTTATTGAGGAAAAGCAATTGATTGTTTCTGAGTCTATGGAAATAGGAATAGAAACATACTTACTGTGCCGCAAAAATGCGGGTAATGTTGCGTGTCGTCTTGCTGGATGGACTCGTACACGGGTCTGCAGATGTCAGTATATTTTTGGCCATTAAACTGTCGGTATTGCAGATATCTGTTTTACCGTCCCGCATTTAGCATATCAAGGAGTGAGTCAAGTGATGACGAGGTTGCAGAATTTTACATTTATTCACGATGGTATTGCTAATGTGCCAAATTAATAAATATTTAAGTAAATTATAAAATTTGCTTTGACTAAAATACATGTTTTTTTAAAACCTTAACTATCCACAGGAGGCCTTGAGGAAAATAATTTCCCTCAGAGAATATGTCATCGTTGGGGATGAAGTGTGGAGGGTCTTTTTAAGAAAAGTAGTTCTGAGAAGAAAAAAAAGGTGTGAGGTGTGGGTAAAACTTTGGGGATCAGTATGTCTAGGAGTGACGAACGTATTTGTCCATCCCAAAACCTGGACAAACCTCACCACATGAACCCGGGCACCCCTGCTAAGTCACATGCTGTAGCGAACCACTTGGGGTGACCTATGGCTGAGGTGTTGGTTATTCAATGAATGGTTCCCGGAGCAGTGGTATGCTATAGAACCCATTCCAGTCCCCCAAATAGAAAAAAATCATAATTAAAAAGTAAAATAAAAGTGGAATAAAGTTAAAAAGTGTTATATTTAACCAGAAATAAAAACATATTTAAAAGTTCCTCGGCGGTGACGCGACAATATCGAGCGGTTACTGAAACGTCGTACAGCCTGCTGTATACTGGAAGTACACAAAACCGCCCCCACGGCGTGTACGGGCGCCAATAAAAATATTTGGAACGAAGCGCTCTCGGTATCAAGATTCTTATAGCTCTCTGTTTATGTTGATTCTTTATCGGCCCATTGGGGAGCCACTTAATAAACATTTTTTGCTCGTCAAGATTAAATTGCATTTTTTAAGTTGTTTTCTTCTTGTCAACTCTTTATTAAACTACTAGTAGGCACTTACTAACCAATTTCGCCCGAGTTTCAACACTCTTATTCAACAATTACCTATTCTTAAAACAAGAAACGAATAGTATAATAATAATACATTAATTGACAAGTATGGCGTCTGTTCTCATAATATTTTGTTAGGGAAATGAATCTTTCAATGATCTATAAATCATGATGGAAGTAGTTCGCAACTTTTCCATTTTTCCACTCCCTTCAGCATCACAATATAACCCAATTGGGGATACCATAGTCCCAGTGGATTTGGATTTTTACATTAACACATTCCAATAAAATAAGGCTCCCATAACACAGTAACCACCCGTTCAATACTTGTCCGCCAATTCACGAAGATTGTATGTAATATGTATGTAGGAATTATAGGTAGCACCTACTGGTATCGAATTAATATTTTAACTATCTGTATCAAATATCAACAAAACGTGCATTAGCTGTCAACAAAAAACTAAAATGAATTACAATTACTGCTAAAAGTAACTTCGATTACTAATAATAATAAGTACTGGTCAACCTTGATTCGTGTCCTAACTAATTAGTAGGTTCTATTGATACTCGCCTTACTAATTATGTATGTGTTGTAATCGATAGAATTGGTTGATTGTTTGAGGCAAATGTCAGAGTTCATTGCTATGAATAAATGTTGATGTTTTGGTATGGAAGGTTCGCTTTATATCGAAAGGGTTAAACTAAATACCTTAGGGTCATAATTGATTATATCTTTAGATAGACTGATCACATAACTGGCACCACCAATAAACTAAAACGAAACATTTTCGTCATAAGGACCATTAAAAAAATTACAAAAAGCGACAACCAAAATCATCCTTCTAGTACCGTTCTACACAGGCTCAATTGAGATTTTCAAAACAACTCTACTACATATCTTCCAACACTAACTTCACATTCTAACGTAACCTCAAAATAGTTTATAAAAATCAGATCCTCAACAAATAAAATACTGAATATCCCAATAACATACACCTCACGTGGGCAAATATGCTTTTATTAGAATGCAATCTAACTCTATAAATGCATGCCCACTACTATAAAAAAAACTGCTAACTATTATAAATATAATATCCAAAATTAAAATTCAAAATACATATCACAGCGTTGATCAAAAATCAAAGTTTTCACGAGCTGTGCATGCCGCCAAATTAAGTAAGACAGCAAATAAGTAAAAAGGTTTGTTTACAAAATTCGAATATGTTGTTAGAGTATTTAGTTTGACCCTTTTTATAAAGGTTTTGTAATTTGCTGACCGCAGTCAAAATCACGCGAAATAAACGTGGACGGCAGTGAACCAAAGCTGGTGCCAAAATGCGTGTCACGCGAATTTTGCGTCCAGCCGTCGATGTCGTACTTAGGGAAGGTCTATAAATTCTGACATCAGCGGCCATTACTACAAACTATAGAAGGACCACTACAATAGTTTGCATGCGGTGCCACCAAATACTGTTATATCATTCCTCTTCTACGTGACTGCTTACACTGGCTTCGAGTCACAGAAAGAGTTTAGTTTAAATAAATATTTAAGAAGCATACTGCATAAGGCACTGAACGGGCTTGCAGCATCATACTTGACAATCTTACTCAGAGGCAACTCACGCTCTGGTTGGCCATGTCTGATGCGTCAAATAGACTGGTTGAACCCCCTCGTACAAATGATGAATAATTCGAGGACATAGTTCTTAATGTACTGAGTCCACATTTTTGGAATGACCTTCCATTTGGTCTGAGGTCAGAAAGTAATTTTTAAATCTTAATAAAAAATTAAAACATGTCTTCTTAAAAAGGGCTAGAACCTTCATTAAAATGTAAAGCGCCCCTGAGGTGATTTAAATCATTTAATGGCGCTATATAAAAGTTGAGCATTGATTATTATTATTATTAGATATTGTATATTAAAAATAATATATTTAAAAAACGGTTTTACCCTTTCTTCACTGACTTTTGAACGCGTCACGTCTATATACAGAGTCAAGGATCTTGCAGAGTTTCTCTAACCTAACCTAACTTAACCTAACCTTACCTAACTTCATTATTCATCACGCTGTATCTCCGCAGGGACAGGCATAAAGGACGGATCCGCCAAACAACTCATTCTTGGCATACACTTCTTGCTTCATTCACATTTACACACCGTCTCATACATTCTCTTCTGTTCTTCATACTTCTGACATGGCGCGACTCAAGTATTTGATTCACTTGAACATGCCATATTTTCCTTGGACGTCCTCGGCTTCTTCTTTTATTCATATTCGCGTCACATATAGTGTAACAAAAAATATATTATAGCTATTCCTCACCATAAAGAAACAAGGTTCTTGTGTTTGGTGAGTGATTATCGCTTAATTAATCAAATCATAACTTAAAGTATTGTTGTACAATAGCAGGAAAATATGAATTTGTCGTGTAAGTTTTGTAATTTATCACTAGTAATAGTATTAAAGAATATGAAAAGAAAGTAGAAGAAAAGAAGAGAAGATAATAATAAAAGACAAAAAAAAATCTAATAATAATAAATTTTTTTTTTTTTAAATTGTTACAGTAGTTTGAGGTAATTTTTTAATCTATGTTGAAATTCATGGATATTTTCTATAATTTTAAGATCAGATGGCAGATTGTTAAAAAAAGTTATTCCTAGATATAGGTATGTGTTTTGCGTATGCTTAGTATTGAATGGCGGGATTTTAATGTTTTGTTGATACCTTGCGGATATATTAAATTGTAATTTATTTAACGTTTTTTCTTTAAAGATTTGAATAATTGCATATTTTTTATAAATTTTATCTACTGTAGGTACATTGAATATTGTAAAAAGCTTTTCAGTGGAAAATGATGATGGTTTTTTTAAAATTACCTTTATTATCAATCTTTGAATTATTTTAAGTGGACTTAAAATATTATCATATGTTCCCCCCCAGCCAATAATTCCATATTGTAAAATAGACTGAACAATTGCATAGTACACTCTTTTTAGGTTTTCTAGTCTAAGAATATTTCTTAGTCTTATAAATATATATATACATTTTCTAATTCGTTTAACAAGTTCACAAATATGTGTTTTCCATTTAAAATGCTGGTCTATATATACACCAAGGTATTTAATTTTGGAAGTTGGACTAAGTATTGAACATGCTTGATTACAATTGATTCTGTTGCAGTTACTTTGGTGTATTATAATTTTTATTTCTGGTTTTGATTTAAATTTATTGATAGAGAAAGGAATAAATTTTGTTTTTCCAGTGTTAAGGGAGAGTAGATTATTATCGAACCAATTTTTTAATATATTAATATCAGTATTTGCTAGCTTGTTAATAGAATTCCAGTCAGTACCTTCAATTATTATGACAGTGTCGTCAGCATAAGATATTATTTTTCCGTTTAGCTTTTGCATGAATATGTCATTTACATAGATGATAAAAAGTAGAGGTCCCAGTACTGTACCTTGAGGTATGCCAAAATTACTTGTTTTTTTATGACTAAGTACCTCGTTTATTTTTACCACTTGAGGACGTTTGAAAAGATAGCTTTTTATCCATTCCAGAGCTGTACTATTTATTCCAATGTTGCTTAATTTAATTATAAGTTTGTCATGAGATATGCTATCAAACGCTTTTTTGAGATCTATAAAAATTCCAAGGCATTTTAGTGATTTATCTAATGAAGTGTGAATAAGGCTAGTTAATTTTGAAATTGCATCCTGTGTGCTTCTACTTTCCATAAAGCCGAATTGATTTTCGTGAATTATGCTATTACATTTTATAAACTGGTTAAGTCTTTTTTTTACAAGTTTTTCAAAAATTTTTGCAATATTTGAGATTACTGAAATGGGACGGTAATTATTAACATCTTCGGGATTACCAGACTTAAATATTGGAGTTATGGTAGTTTGTTTGTAATTACATGGAAATACTCCGCATTGGAAACTTGTGTTGATTATATGCATTAACGGTTTAGAAATTTTGTTTTTAATATTTTTTAAAATGTTAATTGTAATTCTATCAAAACCTGGGGCAGAGCCTCCTTTCATGCCGTTTATAATAGTTACTATTTCGTCCTCTGTGGTGAGTTGAAATGTTGACATTTTATTTTTAACATCAACATTACAGTCTGGAATTGTTATATTTGGATCTTTGTGTATGAGATTGGCAAGATTTTCTCCTATATTTGCAAAGAATTCGTTAAATATATTTGCAGCTTTTAAAGGGTTCTCTTTGCAACATGTTTTCGAATTATCATGAATAATAGTGCTGATTTCATTGTTTTTATACTTTTTTTTGTCCATTATCTCATTTATAATCGTCCATACTCCTTTGTCATTTTCAACCTGTATCAACTTCTGTTTGTAATAGCTTTCTTTTGTATGTTTTATGATATATGAGAGTTTATTTTTATATGCTTTAAAATGTTTCTGTAAATGTTCATTATTTGGTTGTTGATTAGTTAATCTATAAAGAGCTTGCTTATGACGTACGGATACTATTAAACCGTGAGTTATCCATGGTTTTATAGGTTTGAAGTTAGGTAGTTTGGATTTGGATATGACATTATTTGTTGAGTCATTTATGAATTTAGATAATTTTTCTTCAAACATTTTACAACAAACATTGACATCATTACATTGATATAAATCAAGCCAATTTTCTACTTCTAATTTACATTTTAACGTATCCATGTTAAGTACTTTTTTTGAAACATTTTCTTGTTTAAATGGTGGAAAAGTTGGATTACAGAATTTATAATTGAATATACATGAATAATGATCAGTGATAGTTGTATGATTGACAGCGGATATAATATTTTGGATATCAGAAATATTTGTAAATATATGATCTAAACATGAAGGTCGTTGACCTCGAACGTTTCTAGTATATGAATTTATGCACGGTAAATAATTAAGTTCCGCTAACATGTTTAGATAATTATCTTTATCCTTACTAGAGTATTCTTTTGCAATATTTAAGTTCATATCTCCAACAATAATATTATTTTTATTTCTAAAATTTAATAATATATTTTTTAATTCATTTATAAATTGTGATATTACTGATGCATAAACGTGCGATAAACGGCAATAATATTATAATATTTATTTTGGTCTTTAAACTCAATATTTAATAGGTTTACATTATGAAAATTAAGTATCTCTTTAACATATTCTCATATTACTCCTTTCTTCGCTAATTCGCTCTACATGTCTAAACCATCTTAGCATTCCTTTCTTAATCTTACTAATTACGATTTGAATTATCAGCGAATCTCAACACTTTTCACACTATCACACATTTGCCTCAGAGATCTCATTTCAACAGCATTCAGTCTACTTTCATCATTTCTCTGCCAGTTCCGTGCCTCATTGCCTTACATCAGGGTTGGTATCAGCCATCTATTGTGCACTGTATTTATTATTATTATTGTTAGATAAAGGATATTGAATGAATCTTCTTTTTTTTTAAGTTTTGCTTTTTTGTACGAACTGGCTATTAAAAGCGTAACTTTTATATACGGAGATAACATTTTGTAGAATTTCTAATAATGTAAATAATTTAATTGAAATAAAATAATGTCTGTAATAATCACATCAAAATGACAGTTTAATTCCCATTTAAATCAATAAGGCAGTTATATATTTTCGATATTCAGACAGTATTTAGTAAGTCATATAGCCTGGGCAAATACCCAAGTACCCTTATGGAAAAACCTGCATAGTTTGTTTGTAAATTTCCACATCACGCGGTGTTGTAACCATCTGTCTGCAGATTCTGCAGTAGGCCTTATCTGAACCTTGCAAATTTACTAGCAGGGCGTTGCCCGCTGAACAAAGACTGTAATTATTTTCAAATTGGCAACACTGTGTCTCTAGGGCGCGCCGAGGAATTTGAATATAGAATTGTTATCAAATTACAGCGGTTCAGTTCGCTTTTCGCCCACCAGGTGTCGAAATGGCAGCAGTCAAGTGGCGGAGGAAAGAGTCGGTGTTGTTCGACCGGCCGAATAAGGGCATACTGTCACAGGTCTGATTTGTGTGGTATTACACGAAAGTACAACCTCCGAAGCCAAACTGGTATATATCCACTTTACCAAGGAGGTTGGCAAGGATTGAGAAGTCGCTATGATGAGATAATATGAATGTTATTTTTGTTTAAAAACGGTAATATGTTACTACTATATTCGGAGGTATTGCATTAAATGGATTTAGATAAATTGAATCACTAAATCTGAATAGCCAGATCTTCTTGTTCTTCGTCTAGTGGAGGAGAGTTGGTGGAGGTCATAGTGGGAAGCTGACGTCAGGCGGCTGGCTGGGAGGTTTGCAAGATAATCTTCAAGAATTGCCAGGTACCTTATCATCTTCCTCTTCCTTTAGTTCCTCCGGTCTCACAATATTTTATAGATAAGGGATGCCGTATTTTCATATTTTAATATCGCACAAGAGCCCCAACTGCCCGATATCAGTGAGACTATGACATCCAATTGGGATATGTTGAGACTGAGAGGAGTGGGAAGAGGAAGGAGATTGGAAAATTCGAAGGTTGAGAACCCTCTTCTTGAGAATTGGTCATTCACTAGGACGATGCTGACAGTATCTACCAATCTTTAATTATCATATCCGAAATGCCTGATATCCTCTACCTTTTGTTTTCCTCTTTTTAAACCCTTCCTCCAGTTCCTGCAGTCCTGCACAGGTTCCGGCCGTTCGAGACCCCTTTGATAAGTGATTTTTACTTAGCTCCGTAATCGAAGTTTCTCTTTTTATGAATGCAATGGAGAAAAACATCGTCGAATATATACAGGAATTTATAAGTAAAATCATCTGACATACTCAAATATGGGAAGAGACTTGCAACATCAACCTGATTACCCACAAGGAAAAAACCTAGCGTAATAAAATCACTTATGTATCGGGCCATGGTACCTACTGTAAAATGATAGAAATAGAAAGTCAGACAAAGAAAATGTATAGTTTTTTGGAAGGTATAAGAACGTTTCCATACAAATTAATTATGCAACTACATTTAAATCAAAGTCTTTGATTGAGCATTCGTTCTGTTTGCTGGTTTCCAAGGATCTTTATCCTAAATTGTCTATGGAGGTGCCCGCCAACTTTAATAAAAAATAAAATAGTGCCCGTCCACTTTCATAAAAAATAAAATAGTGACCGTCCACTTTCTTAAAAAAATATAGTACCAGCCCACTTTCACAAAAAATGAAATCGTGCCCGCCCAATTTCATAGACGTACATTTAACATTAGACGTTTCTCTTTCCTGAAAAACCAAACAAAATGTAGCTTATAATAAGTAAGATAGGTTAGGTTCTCTTCAGTTCTATTTAAAACATACAAAACATATATTTCGACATTTTAATCGCGATAAATAGATCGCGAACGAATAATGACGTTTGACATTTCATTGATATTTGTTCACCCTGTTGACACTTTTTATAACTAGTCCTCTGTAGAGAGTAAACTTAATCCACAAAAAATGATATCCTAAATTGATTTGTAATTTTGATCGAGAATTTCACTGTGATGAGCATATTTGTGCATTTGAACAGTATTAAGATTTCTTTTTTTTAACTTTTTTTTCTTCTTCTGTATATATATATATATATTACCATACTATGTCAATGCTGTTTTTTCCACCTATATTTATATAATCGCACTTAATATGAACTAAACTCGTCAATTTGACTGTCCTAAAACGTGATTTGTTCCTAGTTGATCAGTCAAAGTATTCTCACATGTTTTGATAAATAATTTGTTTTGCAAATAAATAAATATTATTATTAATATTGCATACATCTAATCATAAGATTATTTCTGCATCCCTGAGTTTCGTCGCAGACTCATAAAGCTGAGTGATACGTAACTCAATCCTATCAATATTACTCAATAATATTATATTTTTTAAGTACCAATTTTAAACTCATTTTTTTCATCATAGCACAACCAGTACCTATCAAACACATACATAATTGTTTACTCTATAATATTTGTTTTTCTCATCTCTTGATAAGTACTTAACAATTATACTATACTAAAATTATATGGTATACGTAGATTATTACTCTATACTTTTTTTATTTATTTATTTGAACTTAACTATTATTGTATATTAATTATTACACTATTCTTAAATTATATGTTATAGACATTTTTTTTTCTATACTATTCTTCACATCTCTTCATACTTAATTATTATATTTTTTCTAGAGGATGCTATGTCAATACCATCTTTTTCCCTTCCATAGTTGTATAAATGCACTTAATATGAAATAAACTTGTCAATTTGACTGTCCTAAAGAGGGATTTGTTGGGCAGTCAACGTATTCTTACATTTTTTTTTTTAATAATTTGTTTTGCAAATAAATAAATATTATCATTAATATTACATATACCTAATCATAAGATTATTGCATACTACGTTAATATAGAAATTACTTCAAAGTATAGAAAAAAGCATAATAATGAGTTATTAAACTGCTTTGCGTTTATTTACGAGAATCAAGAGAGATTAAAATTAGCCTTTTCAGATGGCGTAACAATAAAACATATATGTTTTATAAACAAACCACGCATGGATTAATTTAGGTAAAACATCCTGTAAAATAGTACGTTTTGTAATTTTAATTTGTGCTGTTGTATAATTGCTAAATCTGCGTTAAATATTTCAGATATTGAAATTATTTTTATGTACTCAAATTGTAAAAATAGATCTCTTTGATTTGATATTCAAATCCTTATTACATAAAATAGGTGTTGCTTATTTATACCTGGAAATTCCAGATAATTGGACAGTGATTTTTGAGACGCCAAGTTCACTGTTTGAAGATTTTGGGGCTTTAGAAAACATTTTATTTCTGAGGAGGTTTCGAAAAATATATTGACCCCTGGAATAACAAGGTTCTATCTGAAACGGCAATGTTATGAGATAATGTGTCTCAAAGTTACCTTCTATTGAGCACATATCGTTGTATCAGATGGAACCTTGTTATTCCAAGGGGTCGAAATATCACTGATACATATCAATAATGTTTTATATTTTTAATGATTGAAGATTATATTAATAAATCTTACCACTAGGGCTACAGCTACCCCAATCCATCTCGTCAATTATATCGGAATCGTACTTCGATTTTTAACGAACTATTAATATCATCTTAAATTAATTCCCATGTCCTTTGGCTGTTACATTTTTTATGACTATAAGATTCTAACCCGAATTTATTCGTAATCATTATATAGTGTCTCGGATATTCCTATCTAATCTTAATTTATATGGGACATTTACCTGCAAGTCCAGGATTATTTTCTTAATAACTTATTGAAGATTATAAA